>CM035426.1:113027640-113060140 GCA_020310875.1 Ceratopteris richardii | reverse complement strand
GTTTTCAGGAAGTCCATTACCAGAGGGATAATATGGAGTATTGAAGTTATGTGTAATATTAAAGGAAGTGGTCAAAACTTCAATTAATTCATTTGCAAAATGAGTGCCTTTGTCGGACACAATTTCAAGGGGAAGATCTAATTGTGGAAAAAGATCTCGAGTTAAGCACTTAGTGACTATTGTAGCAGTGGTTGAAGGAACCACCAATGCCTCAGACCAGTGTGTAGCTTAGGTGCAAGTCAAAATATCATGATTTGTAGTAAGGACAATCGAGGGGGGGTGATTGGGCCAATGAGATCCAAGAATGGTTCTAGAGGAATAAAACATTGCAAAGGGAAGTGATGTTGTGGCAATGATTGGCCAGTACGTTGGCAGGGGTCACACTACCAAACATACTCATGCACATCTTCTTGCATGGCTGACCATCACAAGCCACTCTCCAAGATCTTTTTGTGCATCAATTCCACCAAAAAGTGACCACCAATAGATGTAGAGTGAGCCAATGCTAGGGCTGATGGCACCTCATGCATCAAGACACAGCAGAGCCTTGCTCCTGAGGGGTCAACATGGTATAGTTGGCCTATAATGATATGGAATTACACGCTATATGAGGCCAATTTCTATCTCATAATTGCAGATAAGGAATCCAATGGACAACCAGATGTCAGAAAAGCCAGAAGAGTATCATAATACGAGTTTGTAAGATTCCACTAAACTAGCAAGGAGCTAGGTTCGACCATGTAAATAGCAGGGGAGGACTCATCTACTCCCACTGGGTCTTCACTGAAATCTAACCGGGACAAAAAATTGTCAATCACATGGGAAGACCCAAAGTGATGAAGCACATCCTAGTCAAATTGTTGCAAAAGAAGAACTCGTCTTGCAAGTCTATCACCCAAATTATGCTATTGTACCAAATATGTTAAGGCAGAGTGGTCCACATGGAAGGTAAACTTTTGGCCAAGCAAGTAGTGCCTGAGTTTTTATAGAGAGTAAATGAGCCCCAAGCATTCACGCTCCATAAGAGAGTAATTATGTTCAACAAGAGTTAATCGGTGACTAGCATAATAGACTAGGTGATACCACTTATCCTGAAGTTGCATGAGAATGCTCCCTATAGCCACGTTTGAGACATCCACAAAAACATAGAAAGGGAGGTCCCAATTCGGAGCTTCTAGGATTGGAGCCTACATAAGAAGTTTTTTAAGCCAGAAATAAATTTCTTGACACTCAGTAGTCCATTGGAAGGCATGAGTGTTGCGAACATTTGTTTTATGTAGGGTACAAGTTTCAAATTATGTAAATACCTTTGGGAAGTCTTCAAATACTTCAAGAAGGCTCATATTATTCATAAAGATAGCAAAAATACCATGTGAGTTCTAGAACATGGTGAGTCAAATTAGTGAGTCACAAGGGACCTGCAGTGGTGTCCTAGTGGAAGGTCGATGTGGCTAGTTCTCAAAGTCCATCAATACTTTGCTTATTTGAGCACTTGAGTCATGTAATACCTCCACCCAAGTGTCTACCACGAATTTAGATGTATTAGGAAGGCTTTAGATTAGTTTCTCATGCTATTAAAAGAGGAGAAAAGTCATGATCTTGTGGGAAGTCCAAGAGAGGCATATGTGTATCTCTATGCTGCTGTAGTTTTGTATGCAGAGATTGCAGAGCTTGTATCTCCCTCATTATATATCCACATTACATGTTTGATAAAGCATTTGAAAGCTCTTACTGCCTACTTTCTTCCTGTAAATTTTCATAATCATTGGATTTGTGAGCTGAGAGAAATACTCTCTGCAAGTAGTGTGTGATCTCTGGTTTCACCTCTGCTGAAGGTCTCCATTAAACCTCAAACTTGTAGTGGTCATATCTCCTTGTGTATTTATCCAAATTGAGTGTTATTTGGCTCATTGGAAAGGTCATGGTCTCTAGTATATGTGGTTAAGATGGTTCTAGAAAATTCTAATCCATTAGAGAATAGTAAGCTCTGCAAGCATGACTAGTTTTCTGTGATGAAGTTTGTGAGAAGGTCAACTTGTTCCTAGGGGGTTCCACCTACTTCTTGCTATATTTTGGAGGTCAATAAACTCCAACATTGGTATCAGAGCAAGGAATTGAAGCTTGGAGAAGGTTATAATACCTCCATGAATAATTTGAAGCTATTGGAGAAGAGGTTCATCATCGACACTACACAAAGGTAGAAGGAGATAGCAAGGAAGCATCTCAAGCAACATCCAAGCAAAGAAAGGTGAATTAACTTTATAACAAAGGTAAATCTCATACTTATTCTTATCACACATATGCAAAAAGAGGGTTAAAGGAGGAAGTTTAGTATTTACACAATGGGCGATCAACATGCACAAATAGAGAAGCTTGATAAGAACAACTATCAAGCATGGCGATTTAGAATCACAACATACTTGCAAGGTAGAGGCTTGTATGGTTTGATTGATGGAACGGATATCAAACCTATATTACCAGAGGATCCAAATCAGCAACAATTGAGGGAGTTTAGACTTTGGAATGAAAGAGACAAAAGGGTTATATTCATTTTATCACAAAATATTCAAGATTCAATGGTAGGACACATACAAGATCTAGACACAAGTAGAGATGTTTGGCTTGCATTGGAAAGGTTGTATGCTACAGGTACAAGAGCAAGGAAGATTCAACTCAAAAATGAGCTGAATAACATAAAGAAAGATACAAGGACATCGATCAATGATTACTTGTTGAAGGTTAAAGAGATTGCAGATCAACTAGGATCAATTCAAGCTCATGTGGAGGACGACGACTTGGTTGCACATACTCTCAACGGACTCAAGGATGGTGAGAGATGGAAACCATTCATTACTTCAGTTTATGTTAGAGGAAAATTACCAGACTTTGATCAGCTTGTTGCTCTTATGGTCACGGAGGAGATGAATCTAAATGGCTCTACTTCAAATCAAAAAGGATCTCAAGGACAAGCTCTTTATGTAGGATCATCAAGAGGTGGAAACAGAGGAAGAAGAGGTTCAAATAGAGGTCGAGGAAGAAGGAGCGATTATCAAGGGACTTCAAGTGGCTTCTTCAACACAAGAGGAAGAGGAAGATCAAGCGTGAGAGGTATGAGAGGCAACTACAACTACAATCAAAGACAAAGGAGTGAAGATAACAACAATTGCTATATATGTGGAAGGTATGGACACTATGCCAAAGATTCTTATTGTTGATATATTTAGGTAGTGATGTGTGTGCACACTCTAGGACCGCCGGGGCACTTTTTTCCCTCTTTAGGAGGTTTTTTTCCCCCAGCTTGTATATACGCCTATTGCCCTAATGGGCTACTTATCTTTGTACATTCTCTAGTAATACATACAGTCTTGTGTGTTGTGCTCCAAGCTTCTTCTTCTTCCTTGTGCTGTTCGCGTGCTTCCGCAGACGTCTAACTCCAACAATTGGTATCAGAGCAGGTCGTTGCTTCTTCTAGGGCGCCGTCGACACTCCTCCGTTTGCAGTCTCAGATTCGCACAAAATTTGGTGAACATACTCAGGGTGTTTCCGAGATCAAAACAGCTTCGTTCTGTGGTGCCAAAATCGCGATCTGAGCTCGTTTCGGCCTCCGAACGCACTATCGCAGTGCTTGTGCAGGCTATTTTGTCCTTTTGTGCCAAAGGTATATACCAGTTTCTGTTCGCCAGTTTAAGCGTCTCGAAGTCTGCTACAAGTCTAGCAGAACTTGTCTGGGCAGTTCTGTTCAACTTTTTGAGATACAGTCAATTTTCTGCATCAAGGTATTTTAGTCACCGGCCATGGCTGAAAGCAGTGATGTATTCCGTATGTTGGCTGTTGAGGAGTTGGATGGTACCAACTACCCATTATGGGCTTATATGATGCGACATGTACTGGTTGCAAAAGGATTGTGGAACATTGTGCAGGGTGTTGAAAGACGTCCTGTTACACCTGTAACGACAGGTACTGCAAATACAGGTGTTGGAGCTGATGAAGATGGTGTCGAAGATGATT
This sequence comes from Ceratopteris richardii, assembly GCA_020310875.1. Taxonomy (NCBI): domain Eukaryota; kingdom Viridiplantae; phylum Streptophyta; class Polypodiopsida; order Polypodiales; family Pteridaceae; genus Ceratopteris; species Ceratopteris richardii. The sequence goes on along the minus strand of CM035426.1, from coordinate 113,056,132 downwards.
TTTTGCAGATTCCTGTTCGTGCTGCTGTTTCTGTTGCACCTACTGCAAAGCAGATTCGTTGGGATGGCAGAGATGCCCAATCACATGCATTGATAGCTTTGTCTGTCAAACGTGCCATTATTCCTCACATTCGCTCTTGCAGAACAGCAAAGGATGCTTGGGATACACTTACCACTTTGTACCAGGCTAGGAATGAGGCTCGTGTTGCTTACCTCCGAAAATAGTTGGAGAGTGAGCACATGAATGAAGGTGATTCGATGGACAGTTTTCTTACAAAGATCAAAGACCTGAAGGAACAATTGATTTCTGCTGATGAGGTTATACCAGATAGCTCACTTGTGCAGACCATTCTGAATGGCCTTCCTGATTCATATCAGAGTTTTGCCTCTACTCTTTGATTGATGATGACAGGCAAGCCGAATGCCTTGTCATTTGAGGAATTAGTCTCTGTTCTGTTGCAGGAAGATCAGTCCAGGCAGAACAGGTCCATTATGCGTGTTGCAGATCAAGCTTTCCTGGCTAGTCAGAAGGGCAAAGGAAAATGGAGCTCTTCTACTAGTAAGCAGAAATCTGCAAATGCTGCACAATCGAAGAACCAGGATAAAGATGAGAAGAAATCAGAAAAGCAGAAATTGTTCTGCAAGTACTGTAAAGGAAATGATCATATTATAAAGAACTATCCAAAACTGGCTGCTAAAGAGGCAAAGAAGAAAGAGGCTGGAATGGTTGTTGCAGAGGCCTCTACACCAAAAACAGAGTCAGCAAATCTTGTGCAGGAAGAAGAATGGGCATTTACTACTGTCTGCAGTTTTGACCCATCTTCTCATGATCAGTGCATGTCTGCAGTAGACTCAGATGTTTGGTACTTTGACAGTGGGGCGACCAAACATATTACCTCGCAGCGCAGTTTCTTCTCTTCACTCGAGCCTGCCCCTACAGGGAATACTGTCACATGCGCCAATAACTCCTCTTATCCTGTTATGGGAGTTGGTAAGATCATTCTGACTACTGCTGATGGTAGTTCTTTCACTTTGTCAGATGCTTTATTTGTGCCAGGGATAAAAAAGAACCTGTTATCAGTTTCTGCATTAGCCAAGATTGGCTTGGTTGTGAAATTCGTTGATGACAGGTGTACAGTCCATGATCTCTTAAATGGCGATGTGATTATTGCTTCTGGCATTTTATGTCGTGGGCTGTATAAGCTCATAGACTATGAAAGATCTGTGAATGATTCGGCATGTGCAGTTCATGATTCTCAGGCTATGTCAGATGCAAAGCTTTGGCATGCACGCTTTGGTCATCTGAATTTTGCTAGTTTGTTACGCCTGCAGAAATCTGAAATGGTGTCCTCTTTGCCCAAACTTGAGGCACCTAGAAAACATGTTTGTGAAGGCTGTATTTTGGGCAAAATGCAGCGTTCTTCCTTTCCAAAAGATGGTTCAGTTCGGGCTATGCAGAAATTGCCGCTTGTACATAGTGATGTCTGTGGTCCTATGCAGACACCCTCTTTTGGAAATTACCTTTACTTCGCGACTTTCATTGATGATTTTTCCAGGCATGCATGGGTATATCCACTCAAAGCAAAGTCCGAAGTGTTCATGTGCTTCAAACAGTTTTTGGTTTTGGCTGAAAATCTGTCAGCATGTAAAATGGGCACCCTCCGTTCTGATCGAGGGGGGGAATATATGTCTTCAGATTTTAATGCATTTCTGGCTGAACGTGGGATAAAACACCAGTGTACAGTGCCGTATACACCTCAACAGAATGGAGTTGCTGAACGAAAGAACAGGTCACTCATGGAGATGGCGAGGTGCATGGTCAAAAGTCAGGCTTTACCACATAGTTTCTGGCTTGAGGCTGTCATGTGTGCAGCATATGTACTGAACAGGTGTCCCACCAAAGCGTTGCAGTCTATCACTCCATATGAGGCTTGGCATGACCGCAAGCCATCTGTTGCTCATCTGCGTGTTTTTGGTTGTTTGGCATATGCATTAGTGCCTGAACAACATCGCAGAAAATTGGATGATAAGGCAGTAAAATGTATTTTTGTTGGGTACAGTTCTGAAAGTAAAGGCTATCGTCTGTATCATCCACAGACTAAACACATTCTGGTTAGCGGTGATGTTGTCTTTGTGGAAGATGCTATTCAGCCATTGCTTTCATGTACTAAGGAGACATCTGTTAGCTCCAAAGACATGTATGATACTTTGATGCCTCTTTTTACAGGTGGACTGGCTAGCGCTGGTCCTAATGAGGCAACTTCTCAGCCTTTGCAGGTTTCATATGATGATGCAGATCATTCCATTTCTGATGCAGATTTACATGATGCACTTGTTGATGAGAGAGCTGATATTGAACAGGCAAAAACTATGCCAAAATGGCTGGTGCAGACTTTGCGTGACAGCAAATTAGATGCACCTTTGTCATATCGTACTCGTTCAGGCTCTCATAGTACCTCCTTTGCATCAGATTGCTATGCTATGGCTGCATCTAGTCTCTGTGATGAGGATGAGCCTGTTTCTTTTGATGAAGCACAAAATTCAGAAAATTGGATGGCTGCTATGCAATCTGAATATGATGCTATAATGAAGAATGGTACATGGTCTTTATGTGACTTGCCTCCTGGCAAGAAGGCCATTGGCACTAAGTGGGTATACAAGCTGAAGCGTAAACCTGATGGTACAGTTGACAGGTATAAGGCTAGGCTTGTTGCAAAGGGTTATGCGCAGGAAAGAGGCATTGATTTTGATGAGACCTTTGCACCTACATGCCGTATGACTACTGTTCGGAGCATTTGTGCACTTGCAGCCCATCATGGTTGGAATGTACATCAGTTGGACATTAAAACAGCATTTCTGAATGGTGACTTGCATGAAGAAGTGTATGTTTTTCAGCCCCGTGGCTTTGTGCAGAAAGGGCATGAAAACCAGGTGTGCAGGTTAAAGAAGGCGTTATATGGTTTAAAGCAAGCACCACGTGCTTGATATGAGAAAATACATGCCTATCTGATTGCACATGGTTTTGAGAATAGTCCAACTGAAAGCACCTTATATGTTAAGCGTGCTAATGATGTGCTTTTGATCATTGTTGTCTATGTAGACGACATGTTGCTCATTGGTCCTCTTGAGAAGCATATTGCTGATTTCAAGGCTGATTTGCATGCCTCATTTGAGATGTCTGATTTGGGGCATTAGCATCACTATTTGGGCATTCAGTTTATGCAAGTTGATGGTGGAATGGCTTTGTGTCAAACGAAATATATTGACACATTATTGCAGTGTTTTGGCCTTGAAGACTGTAAGCCTATTGCCACTCCTATGGAGACAGGTTTACGATTGAGTCTTCATGATGCTGGAGATGCATTTGATGCTGTTCTCTATCAGCAGGCTGTTGGATGCTTGATTTACTTATGCATTACTCGGCCAGATATTCAGTTTGCTGTCTCACAGATGAGCAGGTTTATGCATTGCCTAGGAGTCACGCATTGGAAAGCGGTTAAGCGCATCTTTCGCTACTTGAGTGGTACTCGGCTACTTGGGTTGTTTTATCCCAAGGGGGGATCACTACCGCCAGATTTGCATGCTTTTTCTGACTCAGATTGGGCTGGTTGCTATGACACTCGTGTGTCCACCAGTGGTTTTTGCTTCATGCTTGGTAGCTCATGTATATCTTGGTTGAGCAAGAAGCAGCCTACTGTGGCCACTTCCAGTTGTGAGGCTGAGTATAGGGCAGCTTTCACAGCGATGTTGAGTGTGTGTGGCTCAGACGCCTTATGGCTGATTTGGGTGTTGGTCAGTCTTCTGCCACCACCATCTTCACTGACAGTCAGAGCGCATTGGCAGTTGCGAGGAACCCTGTGTTCCATGCTCGCACTAAGCACATTGAGGTGCATTATCACTATGTCAGGGAGAGGTTCTCTGCTGGGGAGATCAGCTTGGCATATGTGCCCACGCAGGAGAACATTACATACCTTTTCACGAAGGCTCTGCCTAGGGAGAATTTTGAAGCTTTCCGCAAAGCTTTGGGCTTACTTCCTTTTGTGGAGTGATTTCCACATAGCTCGGCACTTCCTTATACATGAGTGCCAGCTCCTTGTTCACCGCATCACTCCTAGGGGGGATTTGTTGATATATTTAGGTAGTGATGTGTGTGAACACTCGAGGACCACCGAGGCACTTTTTTCCCTCTTTAGGAGGTTTTTTCCCCCGGCTTGTATATACGCCTATTGCCCTAATGGGCTACTTATCTTTGTACATTCTCTAGTAATACATACAGTCTTGTGTGTTGTGCTCCAAGCTTCTTCTTCTTCCTTGTGCTGTTCGCGTGCTTCCGCAGACGTCTAACTCCAACAGTTATCAACATGAAAATAATCAAGGTGGTAATCGAAGAGGAGGCTATTCAAGAGGAGGTAAACAAGGAAATTATGAAGTTGAAGGTAAAAGTGATGATTATGATTCTCTTCTTATGATGAATGTAGAAACTAAGATGAATTGCAATAGTGATGTATGGTATGTAGATAGTGGTTGCTCTAATCATATGTCACATGATGCTTCATGGTTTTCTAATATGCATAATCCTTCATGTAAAGGTCATGTTGAAACAGGAGATGATACAACACATAAGATTATGCAGGTTGGAGATGTTGTTATGCAGGATAAGAGCAAGACAAATTGCTTGAAGGATGTACTTTATGTGTCAACGATCACTAAGAATTTGATGTCAGTTGGTCAAATGGTAGAAAAAGGTTTGCAAATAAGATTTAATCATGCAGGTTGCTTCATTGAGGATCCAAAGCAAAGGAGGTTAATTGCTAGAGGTAAAAAACAATGTAGATTGTTTACATTCAAGGTAAACCCAAATCATACAAACTATTTCTCTTATGGTATGCATCGAATAGCAGAGCTTGATCTTTGGCACAAAAGGATTGGACACATGAATGTACACAGGTTAAAGGAGCTATCAAAGAAGAGGATTGTTGAAGGATTACCTGATCTTACTAAGCAACATATGGTGCATCTTTGTGAAGCATGTCAAATGGGTAAGCAGAGTAGACAGCCTTTCAAGCATTCAAGCTATGTAAGCAGTGGATTGCTAGAACTTATACACACAGACGTATGGGGTCCTACTAAAGATGCATCCTTGGCTGGTAATAAGTACTATGTATCATTCATTGATGATCATAGTAGAATGACATTTGTGTATTTCATTAAACATAAGAGTGAAGTCTTTGATTGTTTCAAAAATTTTAAATCATTTGTCGAGAAGCAAACAGGAAGATAAGTTAAGAAGCTAAGATCCGATGGAGGGGGAGAGTATTTCTCTCAAGCTTTTACTGATTTCTTGTATGATGAAGGTATCAAAAGAGAAGTTACATGCAGGTATACTCCACAACAAAATGGAGTTGCAGAAAGAAGAAACAGAATCATAGCAGAAGCATCTAGAAGCATGCTAAATGATATGTGTTTGCCTAATTCTTTTTGGGCTGAAGCTGTTAGCACAAGTGTGTACATTATCAATAGAGTACCTACTGCTTGAGTTCATCATTTGACACCATATGAGGTATGGCATGGAAGGAAACCAAGTGTAAGTCATTTGAAAGTATTTGGTTGTGTATGTTATGTACATGTACCTAGTGAAGTGAGATCAAAACTTGATGTGAAATCAGAAAAGTGTATATTTATTGGTTATGCAGATACTCAAAGAGGATATAGATGTTATAATCCTCATACCAATAAGGTGGTTGTTTCAAGAGATGTAAATTTTGATGAATCACTTTCATGGTATGTAGATAAGAAAAGTTTGCAGGTCATAAATGAAGATGAAGAAGATACAGGTGAAGGAGATGAGTGCTTACCTCAGCCCACAAGAAGTTTAAGTGATGAGAAAAGCGGTTTGGATGAAGAAAGAGAGCTACCTTTCAATGGAAGATTAAGGCAAGATTCACCTCCTATTGTTAAAAGTAAAGGTAAACTCAAACTTGTTGAAGTTAATGATGAAGGAGAGGAAATTAGTGATGTATGTGACTATGGAGAATCATCAAAGGTTCCTAATAAGAAAGGAAGAGCATCTACGTTGGAGGTAAGAAGAACTTCAAGAGTGAGTAAGCAACCTCAAAGGTATACTTATGAATCTTTCATGAATACTCATTATGCTTTTATGACAAAAGTTGAGCAGGAAAATGAAGCCACATGTTATGATGAGGCAAAAGGAGATGAAAAGTGGGAGAAAGCAATGAGCGAAGAAATGGAAGCACTACAGGATAACAAGACTTGGAATTTAGTTCCAAAGACACCAAAGCAAAAGGTAATTGGTTGCAAGTGAGTTTTTAAGATAAAAAAAAATAGTGATGGTAGTGTGTCAAGATATAAGGCTAGACTTGTAGCAAAAGGATATAATCAAACTCAAGGATTGGACTTTGAGGAGACATTTAGTCCAGTAGTAAACATGGCAATGGTGAGAACTTTGTTGGCTTTAGCTGCAAGTAAAAGGTGGAATATATATCAACTCGATATAAAGAATGCCTTTCTTAATGATGAGATAAATGAGGAAGTGTATATGTCACAACCAGATGGTTATGTGGATGCAAAATGTCCTAATCATGTATGCAGGTTAAACAAGGCATTGTATGGTCTTAAGCAAGCACCAAGGGCATGGAATGCAAGGTTGGTAAAGTATCTTATGCTGCAAGGATACACAACGGGTCATGCTGATCCTTCACTTTATGTAAAACATGTAGATGGCATGTGTGTCTATGTATGCATTTATGTGGATGACTTGTTGATTACAGGGAATGATGCAAAAGCAATTGATGAGATAAAAGGTAATTTGGGAAAGGAATTTAAAATTTCGAATCTTGGTTTGCTTAGATACTTTCTTAGGATTGAAATTGTGTATGGCGATGAAGGTATGTGGTTGATATAGAGAAAGTATATATGTGATATGTTGAAAAGGTTTGGTATGCAGGAATGTAAATTTGTTTCTACTCCAATGGAATGTAATGTAAAGTTGAGTGCAAAGAAAGGTAATGAGTTGCATGATATGAATGTGTATAGATCCATGGTAGGATCTTTGATTTATGCAACAAAAACTAGACCTGATATATGCTATGCAGTGGGAGTATTGTCACAGTTTATGCATGAACCTAGAGTACCTCATATGCATGTAGCAAAAAGAGTGCTTAGGTATTTGAAAGGTACCATGAACGAAGGATTATTTTATAGTCATGATGCTGATCTAACTCTTAAAGTCTTTAGTGATGCAGATTGGGCTGGAAGCAAAGATGACAGAAGATCCACAAGTGGATATGTGGTAATAGCAGGAAACAAGACATTAACATGGTGTTCAAAGAAACAACCTACAGTTGCTTTATCTTCTACAGAGGCTGAGTATAGAAGTTTAGCATTGGCTACTACTGAAGTTATGTGGTTTAAAAAGTTGTTTCATGACTTGAATGTGCAGGTTGATGTACCACTGATATATGGGGATAACTTGAGTAGCATTCATATGACCTCAAATCCTATCTTTCATGCTAGAACAAAGCATATAGAGGTTCACTATCATTATGTTCGAGAGAAGGCCATAAACAATGAAGTACAAGTTTCTTTTGTGGGAACAAAGGATCAAGTTGCAGATATCTTCACCAAATCCTTGGATGGACTGAAGCTTCAAAGATTCAACTACATTCTTGGCATGAAGGAAATACCCTTTGAAACTTGAGGGGGAGAATGTTGCGAACATTTGTTTTATGTAGGGTGCAAGTTTCAAATTATGTAAATACCTTTGGGAAGTCTTCAAATACTTCAAGAAGGCTCATATTATTCATAAAAGTTAGCAAAAATACCACGTGAGTTCTAGAACATGGTGAGTCAAATTAGTGAGTCACAAGGGAGCTGCAGTGGTGTCCTAGTGGAAGGTCGATGTGGCTAGTTCTCAAAGTCCATCAATACTTTGCTTATTTGAGCACTTGAGTCATGTAATACCTCCACCCAAGTGTCTACCACGAATTTAGATGTATTAGGAAGGTTTTAGATTAGTTTCTCATGCTATAAAAAGAGGAGAAAAGTCATGATCTTGTGGGAAGTCCAAGAGAGGCATATGTGTATCTCTATGCTGCTGTAGTTTTGTATGCAAAGATTGCAGAGCTTGTATCTCCCTCATTATATATCCACATTACATGTTTGATAGCTCATTTGAAAGCTGTTACTTCCTACTTTCGTCCTGTAAATTTTCATAATCATTGGATTTGTGAGCTGAGAGCAGTATTCTCTGCAAGTAGTGTGTGATCTCTGGTTTCACCTCTGCTGAAGGTCTCCATTAAACCTCAAACTTGTAGAGGCATATCTCCTTGTGTATTTATCCAAATTGAGTGTTCTTTGGCTCATTGGAAAGCTCGTGGTCTCTAGTATATGTGGTTAAAACAGTTCTAGAAAATTCTAATCCATTAGAGAATAGTAAGCTCTGCAAGCATGACTGGTTTTTTGTGATGAAGTTTGTGAGTAGGTCAACTTGTTCCTAGGGGGTTCCACCTACTTCTTGCTATATTTTGGAGGTCAATAAACTCCAACAATGAGGAGCAATTGTAGTTAATCAAGTATGGGGAATGGTTAGATAAGCCAACCATTGTAAATGGCAGCCATGCCACTAGATTCTTTCAAGGAATTGTAAAACATCTTTAGGTGATTTTGGAGGTGGGGCCTATAGGATAACTTGTACTTTATCAGGATCGACTTAAATTCCTCTTTGCAAGATAATATGGCCCAATAATTTGCCACAACAAAAAAAAAGAATAGATTTACTTGGGTTGAGGCAGAGTCGATAATTTTCACACTTAAGAAAGCATAGACGAAGATGCAGTAGATGTGCATGTATAGCATCGAGAACAGAGAAAACATCAAGATTGACTAACATAAACCTTGTAAGACAAATAGATAAAATCTCCTACATTCAGCACTGAAATGCGTTAGGGGCAGTGAGCCAAACCACACGATTGTGCATGCATAAACTCCCCAATTGGTAATAAAGGAAGTTTTAGGGATATGTTCCTTAGCCATACAAACTTGATTATAACCACTATACCCATCTAAGAAAGAGTACATTTTGCATCCAACAAACTCATCAAGCATACTATCTAAGGACGGTAGAGGGAAGGGATCAAGAATAATAGCAGCATTCAATTTCCGATAATTGACATAGATGCATAGTTATTATTCTTTTTAGGGACAATGACAATTGGAGAGATCCACTCTGTGTGTTCAGCAGGAACTATAAACCCAACCTACAGCAAATGATCTAACTCATCTTCGACCTATTTAGCATAGTGAGGATTCATTCGATAACTCTCTTTCTTGGCGGGATAAGCATCCAGATTTACAACCACTTTGTGTTGATATATCATAGGATCTAGGCCTTTCATATCTTTATAGTCCCATTCAAATACATCAATAAACCTGGTTAATAATGCTAGTAGATCCTTTTTGGAAGATTCTTACAACCTTGCTCTAATCTTAACAGGTCTTGGGTTTACATCATCTCCTAGGTTGCAAGTAATTAATTGATCTTCCGGTACATAAGTTTGTTGGCTGAAAGTATCCTCCATCCCCTAAAGCAAAAGTTTTGGTAAGTCTCTTAAGTCCAATAGGTCTTTCGGTGAATTTTTTGTCTCTTCTGTAGCGGGTTGAGCAATGCAGGAAGCCAGGGACCAATGATCCAATACATGTTGTATATCGACTGTGCCTAAGGAAAGTAGATCCTGTTAGCAGAGAGGAAGGCTGTTTCCTCATCATCTAAAAGACCATCCAACACATGGACTAGTTCAACAATGTAGGGCCTAGCATGAAGTTCACATGGTTTAATCTCGTCAAGGGTCACAATATACTTCCGATCATTGCATTTAAAGATTAGTTTGTGGCACCACCAACCTTGCAACACTTTAGCCTATTTTAACCATGGATGACCAAAAACTAAGTTATAGTCTAGGATTGACTCACTCAGGCCCAAAACAACAACCATCATCTGAAAAACTATGCCTTGCAGAGTATTAGGAATATTTCTCACTAATCCCATTGGATGGATCCTAGATTTGTCGACCATCCTAACAAAGAATTTGATTGGTTCAATGTTATTCCAACCCAACCTTTTACACAGAGCTGTAGTGGCGATATTAACATCAAGACCACCATCAATACGGACTTGTGTAATTTTATGATTTTTATACCACACAATTATCAAGGGTACCATGTTGTCCACAATAATATCCAATTCTAGCTGTATCATGGCCCCAACTGGTGCTTGAATTGAATCCACATTAATTTGCTGATGAAACTATTGTCTAATACCCAAAACATGAGACAAAAATTATCTTAATGGTAAGATAATTGGTGCTTTGGACAATATATCCCATGTTGTGCTCGGCGATGGCTCTTCCGATGGTGTTCTGGATGGTTCATGTAAGTCCATTGCTGAAAGTTTTGATACTTTTGGTATAGGATAATGTGCTTTCTGCGAAGTGACTGGTACTAGATTAGGAAAAATGGCAGCTTCAGCTTGAGCCCATTTGGCTTCCTTGGAGAATGTATGTTGTTGCTCCTTGTACCCAGGTTCAAAGATTTCAACAGCTAGTTGCAGAACCTTTTCGAAATGTGTCTAGATGGTGGTAGTTTGTGCCTCAATAGATGTAACCAAAACCACATTCATTGTTGGATTTTGGTAATCCTTCTTTCGTTTGTCATAATGTTGAGCATCTATGCAATGTCTATGGATATGTCCCAATTTTCAACAGAGACAACATGGCTAGAATACACAATCAGTTGTATTGGCAACAACTTGATTCTAGTGTTGGTGATTGTATTTTCATGTCCTTGGTGCTCTAAAAATCGTGTTAGAGGAGTAAGCCATATTCCACATGTGCCTAATTTTTTCCAAGTTTGCCAAGATCTTGTATGACTGCATTTAATTCTAGTCGATTTTGTGCCTTAGCATTGTACAAACACATGTCTATGGAGTGACTTCCATTTTGCAAATCACACAATAGACTTGATTTAAAGCACAGTTTGTTGTTGCATGCCCTAGATTTTTGCATTTTACACAAACAACATGTTTCAACACACCTTCACCTTTGCTTTTATCAGTCTTTACCCATTCAAGGTCTTCTACAAATTTGCCTACTTTATGCTCGAACTCCAAAGCCATCTCCATCAATGCATCCAACGTCATTCTGTTGATACACCAGATTATCATCACCTGTCATAATTCTGGGTTAAGCCCATTTATGAACCATTGTGTTATTACATCATTTGGTAAATTAGCATTTGCCTTTGGCAACTATCTAAGATGAGTGTGAAAGATGGTAGCATATTCCTGCACTCCCTGATTCATTTTCTGTCGGTTGTTCTATAGCAAATAAAAAATTTCAGCAGCATTCATCTTTAGCCAAAAGCACTGTCAAAAAGTATTTTGGACATCATCATAATGCTGAAAATGATTAAGATAAAATTCTTTCAACCATCACACAACTTCATTAACTAGTGTGGATCGGAAAATGATCCAAACTTTGCATAAGTTACATCGACTAGAAATTGCCTTCTTTGTCCTTCCTATTTTCTGTTCCGTTGATCACCCTGTAAATCTTTCATTGCTTTGGGACTACAGTATTCATGCACATCCACTACTTTGTTCGACTTAGAGGTAGTGGGTGAAGCTTGATTAGTAACAACAGGTAAACCTTGTGGGAGTTGCAAATTGAGTGGTTGAATAGGTTCTAAATCTTTTGTTTGGGCCACTTTCTTGTTACTCCAGAATAGCGAGAATTGTGCAAGACGTCATTCAATCGGCACTTTCAAACCTTCTCTCATAGTAACTGGCTTCAAAACTCGCTCTTTTGTGATTTTCATAATATCTATCACAATTTGCAATCTAGATCCAGTCTACATAGACTGTGTGTTTTGCACTTTTTCATTTACAATTGGATCTTTGACAATGTCCAAAACACTATGAGGGACCAGACGTTTACCTGACACTGGACTTTCACAAAAATTTGAGTTACTACCAAACAAAAAAATTTCAATGGACATCACCAAAGACTTCTCCGATGATTCTTGCAGACTAGAAATGAGGAAATGTTGTGGTGTCTCACTTCTACTTATGGCACTCTTTCCTTCCAAAGTCGTACCTCCACTATCTTTGTGTCATGGGGTTGCCAACATGTTATTCCTACCTCACTTCTCTCGATGAAAATGATCATTTCATAAATAGATTCATATGAAACGTTATAATGCTTCGATAAAACGCTTCATCGAGAATGAAAAGAATTACAAAATTAAGTATGATCACACCATAGTGCTTAATAGAGCCCAAGTGCTTTTTCTCACCTAGATAGATTGATACCTTCCTAATGCAAGTTATCCCACTCCAAATATTTTTTTCTACTCTAAAAACCAATGCCTCCAAGATAGAATACCCACTATCTTCATTAGACATGCACACAAAGAGAATTGTTCACTCGAGAATGCCTCCAAGATAGAATACCCACTACCTTCATTAGACATGCACACAAAGAAAATTGTTCACCTGGATAGATTGATACCTTCATAGTGAAACTTATCCCACTCCAAATATTTTGTTCTACTCTAAAAACCAATCCCTCCAAGATAGAATACCCACTACTGTCATTAGACATGCAACAAAGAAAATCTCTCAAAATATGCAAAATTTACATTTGATCTTTGAGTCAAATTTAGAAGACTATGAAAACTTTGTAACAAGATAAAGAGTACAAGAAATAGATATACTATGAATAGGGAACTCTACTCAACACTCAAAGCTAACTAGATCCTTGATAGAGAAAATAAAGTGTGAGTTATGAATACTCAAAGTATGAAGAAAATACTCAAGCAAGCAGGCCCTTGCTTAGAAAGGGGTTTACTAGCTTATTCAAAATATAAAAGTGATAACACACACGGGATCACCTCAATTTGAAGTACATGATGTGTTTATATGACTTGGAAAAATTCACTAAGTGATAGGATGTTTTTTTCTAGAAAATAGGGTTCATCACACCTAAGTATGATAGGTGATTGATTTAGAGTAGTGAGGGGGATTCAAATTCAAATCTTAACAGATGAATACTCATGCTTGGCTCCTTGCTTCACGATGCTCCGTGAGAGGGTTCATATGCTCCTAAGGTTGGAGCTTGATTTTCAAGAAACGTGTGATGTGTATGAGCTCTTTTGTGTATGTGTGTAGCAAGAGATTTATCATATTGTGTGAGAAAAATCTTGTGTTGGAGTCCGTATTATCAATGGTTTTCCCCTTTGATATGAAATGTACTTTTCTTCTTTCCCCATGGTGTTATCTTCTATCATGTTTCCTCTCCAATGCAGAGTCATTACAAGGTTTCTGATGATAGAGCATCAGGAAATCTTGATGTAATTTTGTTCTTCGCATGATTCCTTTTCTTAAACAAGTTCTATTAATCATATTATAGAGACAAGACTAGCGTTTATTTTTCTATTTCTATGTATGAGTGTATAGCAATAAGTAAAGATCACGGTATTGTAACACGTATGTTACACAATCAAAAAAGATGCATATGGGATCTTCTATCCAATAAATATATAAAGTTAACAAGAATGGTACTTATGGAATTTAGAACTTGACTGTTTGAGAGTATTGGAATCAAATGATTTCATGATTTTCATTGGCCTTACTAAGGAAGCTGAAAACACATCAAGCTTCTTGGTTTTTTTGTGAAGGGGATCTAGCATATGGCCTGCCTCTAGCAGAAGTAGAATTGTACAAAGAAATAACCTTATGAAAGTAAATGTGTATATTATTGTGCGATCTTTTGCATCCCACTAAGTGCACACAATAGCCCATAAACAAAATTAATTGAAAGTATATGGGTACACTACTTTGTGAGTATTTTGTTTCTGGCAATCACTACAACATATCGGTCGTATACTGAGGCTTTTATCGAGGAAATTGAACGGGTGCATTTTTGCCCTGACATCGGTATAACTGTCGGTATTCACATCGGTATTAAAGCACAGGTAAAGGTGCCATTATAAGCATTGGTATAGGTGTCGGTATGAGCATCGATATAAGCGTCAAAAATATCGATGCTCATACCGACACTTATACCGACGGCCCTCCTGGGTATACCATCGCATATACCGATGCCCATCGGGTATATCATCGCTATACTTGCAACCCTGTTAGGAGTACCGTTGCTTATACCGATGACCATATCTGCAAAAATGTTTTTGGGCAGAGTGTGTTGTCTTTTGCTACAACAACATTACCATGATGTTGTTTACCAAAAGACAATACACTTTGCCCAAAAAAAACGAGTACATGTGATGTGTACTCTAATGGCAACCAAAATATGATTTCATAAAGCAAAATATTATCGGACACAAAAGAGATAATCAGAATGAACCATGAACCATGAATCATGTACAAAAAAGTTATATATTTCATAAATGAAGCATGTACAAGAGTGTAGCAAACCACTATCATATATGGGGAAAATACGAAATGTGGCAAAGCACTGCCATATACGAATCAAATACAAAATTCTAGTGCACAACTACCATATATGAGCCAGATATAAAGTTGTGGCACACCACTATCATACACATGCACAAAATGATCGAAACATCCATATCAGCACTCCTGCAACAAAGGACATTCATGAAATGAGATAAATTCACATGAGATTTACAAACAACAAGTAAAAACCAAGTTTATATATTCATCACCTCATCGCAAACGCTCCCATGAAACGACCACACCACATCCCTTCGAGTCCTCCAATAGTGCAGTCAATCCATGATGATATCCATAAGCCTCCTCCGTTCGTGTTGGAGGATGACCCATTGCCAGCTCCTGCAACAATTATACAAAACATTAAAGGAACATACATGACAAGCTTAACACAAATGAATTCAATAAACCAAATGGTACTTACAAACTCGTGTCGCATCGTGTCATATCCATCAGTGCCCAAATGTGATGGTCAAACTGTATCTAATCGTGTGGTTGTGGCATCTCGCTGCTGGTGATATCGGTCAGGAGTCTGCTATTGCTCGTCGCGAATCATATCCCACTCCTCAGCATCTAACCATACAGGCTTTGGTAAGCCTGCTCTAAAAGCATCATGAGCCTCGGATTGTCGATGGGACATAAGTTCAGATGTGGTGTGCAGAATCCACTCTGAACTGACAAGAGGCTGCCCATGTGCTGGTCGGAACTCCTGATAAATCCTCTCTATGACATAATTTTTCTGATCTTTATCTTGTTCACTCCATTTCAACATGATAGAGTGTCCAAATTGTATGCAGAAAAGCTTTCGTATACATGCACACATGGCCTATTTCGCTGCATCCATCACCGGAGCTCCATCACGGATACTATACACCTTGGAATCATCATGGTCATGAGCACCGTAAGATGTACGTGGTGTTGCACATGGCGTACCTGCATCTGAGGTACTCACTCTAGGAGTATAAGTGGGCGACACAACGTCCATCACAGTGCCTCCACAATAGCCACCTCCTCTAGAACTACCTATAGATCCACTCCTAGACCCTCCTGCTCCATAGCATGACCTCGACCTATGAGATGGGTCAACACTTGTATCACGTTGAGGTGTCGAACACACACGTCTACTACTAGAGCCAGTAGGGATGGCTGAAAAGATGCTCGTGGTGGATTCATAAAGCTAGGAGGCATACCTCCAGCAGGAGTAGCACCACCTGCAGGAGTGATGCCAATAGGAGTGACACCGGTAGGAGTGATACGGGCGGGAGTGAGGCCGACAAAAGTGAGACTGGTAGGAGTGAGGCTGGTAGGAGTGAAGCCGGGGGAGTGCTACCACGAGCGATCCAGTACTGTGATTTAGCGGCCATATACGTGGGAGGTACCTGAGATATGAACTCGAAGAACTGCTCCTCTGTCATGGAATGTGGAGTGACTGGATGACTGTCTCCCATCGTGCTCTGTAACAAAAGAACTCAAATAATTAACATATGATAATAAAGTTAATATAGAAAAATGGTAGTGTACAAAAGAACGTAGCGAAAAAAATAAACAAAAATTAGTACTTACAAGTATTTGATTCAAAACTCCTCTATTCTAGCATCCTCTTGGAGATCCGATGCACAAAGAATATCTATCTCTATATTGGAGACTTCTAAATCACTTGGTATGCTAGCTTCTTCTTGATCATCATCTATTGCTTCATTTGTATCTTGTCTTCTTCAAGGACCTCTTCTTCTCGAACAATGATCTCTTCTCCTCGACTATCGAATGAATCTCAGAGTCCACTACAGATGGACTTTATTCTACATCTATGTTCTCACAAATTTGTCTACTATGTGGGGCGACTTGTAAAACAAATAGCCACTGCAGTTCTTTTGAATCTGGAATTAAAACAACTTGCTCACAGGTTCGAGAAGTACAAATGTATCTCTTTCATCCGTTCATAATTTTGTGGAGTCAACTTGAAGCAAACCACTTTTATCCCACCTTACTATTGCATTTCTTTTGGAGGTGACTACTTTGAACCATTTCAAATAAAAAACAAAGTAATCAAACTTCCTAAAGGATAGTTTTAAGATATCTTTAATCACTCCACAATAATCTAGCTGGCCTTCTTGAGCATTATCATCTCTTGCACTGGCTCTAGTTTTTGGCAAAAAGTTCACCATCACCCCACCTATTTTTATCAATTCGTGCGATCTGAAAGTGTCATCCATGAGACCATAGTGCACCGTATTTAGAATACTCCCAATCACATCCCTTTGCGAGTTCTTCTTCTTCTTTAGAGATATCTTCATCCACTACCTTTGCTTGTGAAACCACAGTATCTAGCCATCTGCTTGTTGGAAAGGGTGGAAGAGGTCGAAGACTTTTTGGAAGGGGAAAAAATCGAGTGGAATGATTCCTTCGAAACTGAGCTCTTTTCTTTGCATTTGTCTCCTTGGCAAGCTCATACTTTTCTAACCACTTATGCATAGGCTGAGAGTAAACTATGCAAAACTTCATTGCCTTCTCTTTGTAAGCTGCATCCATTTTTCTTTGCAATCTTTTACCTTGCAGTTTATCGCCTACGAGATGAACATCTTCATCATCTCTCCATAAGCGAGGCATTTCTGGATCCAACATATGTAGAAACTCAGTTATGAATACAAGAGACTCTTGTACCTGCCATCCCTCTGCCATGCTACCCTCTGGACATGCTCTCTATTGAACAAACCCTTTTAATGTAATCATAAAGTGCTCTAAGAAGAACATCCATCGACTATGGAAAGTTCCTGCTATTGCAACTTTTTCTACCACATGAACCAGTAAATGAAGCTGAATAGTGAGAATATTTGTGGGGAATTATTTCTCTACCATACAAATAGCCTCGATAGCATTGAGTTTCGCACTCTCTATGCTATCTCTATTTATCTCTGTAGACCTGCTCTTTGCATGCCATGACATTAACTCAGCTATAGATTTTCATCTAAACATGTTCTTAATTCGTGGAATGATAGGAAAGAGGCGAAGAACCTTTGCGAGGATTGCTTCGCCTACAAGGTCTTCTCTAAATCTATTTTCCATACACTTTGGACATATGTGGAGATGCTCGTACTCGTTCTGAAAGAGGATGCAATCATTCAGAAAAACATGAATCTTAGTGTAGTCCATTCCAATGGATTGTAAAAGTTGTTTGTGCATCTCCACATGTTGGAGGCATGTCATTGCCCTCTGGCAAAAATTGATCTTTAAGAAGTCTGCAGTAAGCAATTAGAACGATATTAGTAAATAAAGCTATTGTGATACAACAATGAAAGTTTATTTCAAATCCACTTACCTGAACGATTCAGAGACACTACTATCTGAGCATCCATAAATGGATTGCAGATTGGGCATCACGAGTGATGCACATAGTACAAATATCTTTGCTCCATTATATAGTGGTAAATGAGCTATTCTTTACATGTTTTCATATTCTTCATTGGCTTTTGATCGTGGAAATTTTATTGTATCCATGAAACTCTCGACATCTTTTCCACCATCATGATCTTCATCTATCTCATAAAATTCTTCAAGCATTTCTTCCATGTTGTAATAAAGTAAGTCTACGATCCAGGGGTCCGACCCGTTCAGACATATTTGAAATTGGACACCATTTGGTCATCCGCGTGTATGACCAAAGATCTGGAGTTTAGACTTACTAGGAGGCCTTGTGCTCTTGTGAACAAGTGGTCCACTTAGCTTAGTGGTTAAGTCTCAAGGATGTGAAGGAGGAGGTCTTGGGTTCAATCCCCATGGGGGACATGGGCAGAGTATTTTGCCCAAAGAGATCTAGAGCCTTCTAGAAGCATCCACTTGAGTTAACTCGAGCTAACTAGGACACTTGGCACACATGCAGTTACATGGCCGACACATGGCTGGCTAGTATTCACTTGCCCATGAAGGCAGTCCCTTGGAGAGAGCTATATGTAGAGACATTTGGTTGGGAGGAGAGTCATCTCTCTAGCACATGGTGGTCCTAATCCTTGTTCTCTTGCATTGGTATCAGAGCTCTAGGCAAGCTTTCATGGTGACCTTGCTAGGCTCATCATCTTCCTCATGCTTCCATGGCAACCTTGGAGTGAGCTTCATCATTCTTCTCTCCATTAGCATTCTCATCTCAATTAGCCCCATCATTTTTGTAGTTCTCAACTGCCTAGGCGTGGAGTCCATTGCTCTCGGACGTGCATCAAACCATCCCGAATCATAATTCTCTTGCCGGGCGTAGCATAAGGAGAAGATTAGCAAAAGATTCTTCATGTTGTGGTCGATGATGGATTCGATTTCTTGACCTATGAAGAGATAATCGCCTATCCACAAGGCCAAACAGCCATTCGTGACTTCTAATCTACGGCAGCTTTTCTTAGTTTGAGTTTGGCATTGTAGAAGACCTCATCAAGGAGCAAAAGAGGGAAGATCTATAGAAGAACGTCAGCGAGATTTGATTGTTTGACCTCCCATTTGGAAGGACATCCTCTTATCCTTGACGCCAATTCGATTTGTGTGTTCATCACTCCACGCACATGTACTGATTACTGATTGATACTCGGCATTGAAGAATCCATAAGTGAAGAGGAAAAAAGTGTTGCAAAACTGCCCAATTCCGGATTTGAACCCTGCACCTCACTTTAGAATGAAAGCTATCCTAACCACAACGCCAAGCACCACTCGTGACATGCAATTCGTAGCAGCATCTTTGCCGATTCTATTCTCTTGTAGAGAATGCATAAACACAAGGCAACTTCACTGGGCACCAAGAATCGATCTCGCAACCTGCTAAGTGTTTTGCATACAAAGATCCTCTTATATCCAAGAGAGCAAGCTAGACATTAATGTACTCTGGAAGAGAACTGTTTTCAGCACTTCAAACTATATCACAAAGAAGTAAAAGTCAAAGCAGCTTGGCTAATCTCGAGGCAAAAAAAAGGTGTATAAAGACACATATGATTGGTAGCAGCAGCTCGGGCACTTGTGACATTAATGTGTCAGAGCATTCATGCTCAACCATGACATCAAGAGCTTTTGAAGAATCACAAAAGCAAAAAAGGAAGAGAGGAGATATTCTCGCAGATGGATAAGAAGAAGCAACGGTCTTCAAGGATGGAAGATGGTTCTTCCTAAGAATCAGAGGATGGACAAAGCTATGATCAAAGCTAAGTATTTTCCAGTTTCTACTTGGCCTTAATGCTTGATTTATTTTGTTTTCATTATTCTACACTTAATCCTAGATGCACATTGAAATAGCCAAGACTTCAATCGATTAAGTCTAGATTATGATAATGAAACAATCCATTTCTCATTTCAAGCATTAGTTTGCATTAAGGAAAGACTTGGTTTAAAAAAAGATCCTTTTGCATCAAAGAATGTATTTTGGTAGTTTAATTCCAGATTTCCTTTCCATTGAATAAGCTTTTTTGCACCACAAGGATATGTTTTTATATCATAGTGCATTCGCACAAAGGAAATGATATACATGCATCAAGATTGCATGATATACATTGTTAGTACAAGGAAAAATCATGCATCAAGTTTATGCATGATTGTTGCATTATTTTTTTGGGCATGCAAAGAACATGCATGCATAGAAATGTGAGCATATGGATTTGCATGTAGGTACATGCATTTGCATGAAAGAACGGGATGTTGTTTGCAAGTAGATATGAAAATGTACTCTCTTAGCATTTAGCTTACTTTATAAAGCTCATGGTTTGACATTAGGGAAGACAGAGCACTGTTTAGTTGCAAAGACATACTAGTTCTAATTTGCAGCTCAAGAAATTAGTTGATTCCTTCCCAAGTTGATACTCTGTTATCAAAAATAAATACCTAATGACCATTAAGTATGTTTGAAGTCTTACTAGGTATAAGTAAGCACTAAGAGAAAGTTAAGTTTTAAATTTTCTTGATGACCAAGAAAATTTAATTACTTGCAAACCTCTTGTGATGTATGATGACTCTAAGTCCCGGATGTACTTAGGGAGTCATGAAGACAAGCTTATAATGATTTTTCTAAGTATAGGTGATATTTAGAAATTCATGTGGATAAGCTTTAGTTGATTAGTTATGTAATTAGCATCCCAAGATTGGATGATAACTTCAAGTTCCAATCTGATAAAGGTGCAAAGAAAAACTATGAAGCTTTTATAAGTTTTCATTTGATTTCATCCCAAGGAGTGATGGAAATCAAAGGTTGAACCTCAACATCAATTGATTTGTGACATCAATAAAAGGATGTTAGGTTCTATAGTTGCATCTTTGGTAAATGATGCAACTAGTTAAGCAATCTTTTGGAAATAATATAAGTTCCTAAGGACTTGAGGCAAGTGTGAGCTTTTCATTTAGGAATTGAAAGTTCCAAGAAATGGATCTCCAATCCATGAACTTTTCCTAAACAAGTTATAAAGTTCAAAGTTGTGTTCATAGTAGCATTACTATTGGATCAATCATCAATAGATGCTTGGAATTTAAACATAATTTTGATTGGTGAAATATTTTTAAAGGACTCTAGTAATATCTAAAGATTGATCAATAATAATGAATCTTGTATCAAACTCAAGAATAGGAGTCAATATCACATAAATGAAAGTTCAACTTAAACTTTCTTAGTGACATGGGAAACCATATCCAAAAGGTGATATTTAGTCTCTAGTTTGATACTCAAGAAATGAATACAATTGAATCATTAAACCTTCTGGATATTGTTTGAAAGAATTTCTTTCAAATATCCTTCCAACATTGCAAAAGATTCCAAGATGAATCATTTTCTCAAGATATTTGATTCACTAGAAGGAATCTCAAGTTTTGAAGAATAACATTCTTCCAATTATTAAGAATGAAGTTCTTCATATTCTTTAAACAATAAGTAGTTCCCTAGATGTCCCAAACCACCAGAAGTGGTACTTAAAGTCCAAATTGTGATATAACCTAAAAGTATATCAAAGATTCTTAGCGTTGGAATCTGAGAGGCATTAGTGTATGCTCGGACTTGAGTAAGGGAAAGATCTCTAAAAATCCTGCAGGTAAGCCAAAAAAGCTTAGAAAAGCTCAAGAGATCTTAATGATAAAGATAAAGTCTTTATTATTATCGCATGATCAACAAGACTTGATCAAACTTGGCCATGGTTATCCAAGATTATTGCAATTGGAACTATTGTGAGGTTTGCCCAAGTACTGGCAATAAAAAATTCCTTTTGGGATATGTTTACTCAAGTTCCATTTATCCAATGGAAAAATGTGAAAAGAAAGTAAGCTGTTCCAAGTCTGAATAGAGTAAAGAAATTCCAAAAATGTAGTCTGTAACGGTGTCAACAATAATTAAGTCTGTGGAAGGTAAAACTTATGTTTGCCTATCCTTAAAGGGATTTTGGTACAAATCCAGAAAGCATGAGCGGATGTTAAGACTTAAGTAGTAGAAAGATTCCTATATAAAAGTCCCCGAGGTAAGTACCTAAAGCATCAATTGAGAAAGGAATCTAAAGACAAGAAGTCAAAAGCTCTTGTCACTACAACATTGGTCAAGGATAAACCAATTGAACTTGAATTTGTGAAAATTCAAGTACTTGGAATTCTGATTGGTTTTCATTTGAAAACCCTAGCAAAGAAGGATGAATGTTCCATCAAGAGGTTTTCAAGTTTCCAAGATAAAGCATGTGATTGTGAGACGATCACGTGAAGGAATCAAAACCTAGAAAATCTAGTTAAAGGTAATGCCTGAAACTTCAAACTTTTGAAGTAAGAAGGTACTCTATCAAGAAATGTTTAGACTTCAGGATAAATATCACCCACACATTAATGTGAATATAAAATAGGGGGGTATGGGACACCATATTTATACTCAGATTGATGTTGGAAAGATGGTATGGGACATCGGACCGTGGGATGATAATTATCTTTTAGTCCTAGTTTGGATCTTGAAGTTAAGTTTGATCCTCAAGAGAATTAAGACTTCAAAGAAGGAGTTTAAATTCAAGGAGAATAAAAGTAGTATCTCAAGATATTTCAAGATAAATTCAAGATCAAGGAAACTGAAGATCTGAAGTAAGTAACTTCCAAGATCTTCTTAGAACACTTCAAGCCTAAGTGTTATCGATCAGAAATATTTGATAAATTTCTGAAAAAAGTTGGACTTTGATTTTCAGTTGATCTTTTCAACCAAGGATTTGATTGACTAAGTCAAGCATCAAGTTCCTAGTGTAACTTGGTAAATTCACTCTTTTGACTCAAAGAAATGCACAAGAATTGCATTCACGATAAGGAGTCAAAAAGTCTGAATCTGACATGAACTTAGGCTCAAGTGAAGCATTATTTGAATACAAAACTCAACAACAGAACCTCAGTGGGTCGACACACTGATGTTGGTTACCATGCTAGTATCTTGTGGTTGGATGATGTTTTTGGATTTGTTGTGAATATATTTGAAAATCCAATTTATTTCTCTTAAAAATAGAGAAAATGCTTCAATACCCTGTTGAAATAGATCTTTGAGAAGTTAAAGTCCAGAGTTATCTAGCCTTTGATTCATAACAAGTTTACAAATCTTCGAAGTATGAATTGGTTGTATAGAGTTTTAGTTATTTCTTTCCGCTTTCCAAAACTTTTGGAATTGGCTCAGACATGGTATCTGATTTCTTTTGCAAAATGTCAGACATTGATCCACAGGGATCAGTGCATGTGATCCACAGGGATCAGTCTATTTGATCCACAAGGATCAATCCATGTGTGTGAGGGACAAGGGCCAGCTAGCCAAGGTCCTAAGCTCGAGGGATACCCTAAGGTACTTTGGTAGTAATGGGAGTACTTGGGTAGTAATGGGAATAAGTGTTGCATGAATACCACATGTTCACACTAGACTATTCCAGATCATTACTATTTTTAGAGTATACCATTGCTATTTTTAGAGTACAAGAGGGTATATATGGATGGGAGGAGAGTCACACACACATCATTCAATTCTCTTTCTAACAATTGGTATCAAAGCATCTAAGATCTTGGTTTTTTGAGGCCATCTTCGTCATCCTCGTGGGAGCGTTTCTGTTCGTGTTCGTGCACTTCTACAAGTTGAGCAGTTTTCCTATTGTCCGCCGTCGTAAGTGCAAGCCCAGGGCACAAGTTCCCCTCCACATCATCAGAAAAAGTCATCATGTCAGGCAGCATGACGAGTCATCATAAGAACCCACAAATATCCCATGTCTTCGGATATCTTGCTGGAGCCAGTGCGATGCGCAGAGGACTGTCTGTTTGTGAGCTACGAAGGATAGATTCATATTTTTTCTTTGAAGATATGGCAATTGGAATCTCTGCCTGTGTTTGTCTGGCGTTGCCCGTGCTCTAACTTGGACCTGCCAGGCTCTGCATGACTTAACAGCCGGCAAGTGCTTTAGACAGAGAGCACTCTGCGTATGCTTTCAATCTGCACTCTATATATATCTCCCCTCTGATTTACATAACATATGGGATAATTCCCAAGCTTGCGCACTGGTCCCTGATAACCTCTACTCTTCAATGTTCAAATTCAGAGTGATTTTGACTTAGCATGGTGAATCCAATTCTATCTTAAACATTGATATGTGGGATAAATTGCAATCCTGCATACTTCATTGCCATAAACTTCAAACGAAAGATGATTTTTCAAACTCCCTATTTTTTCATAAAGGCTCTTTCCAGAGAGTAGTTGCAAGCCATAGTTTGGCTTCAATCCCATCATCTTTAGGATTTGGAGTTTGCTTATTCATCTTCAACGATCCTTTTTTTTCAAGCATCATTTTGAAGCATACCCTATCGAGAGCGATTTGGAAAGTTATACCCATGGAGTATGGACCATCTTCAACACCTATACACACCTGCAAATTACTTTATGAACCTCCAGATAAGTATCTTATTGATTTATATGCATTGTTGCTCTCTTTTCGCATCACATTGCATATCGAACATGCAATTTTTCATAGCACGTAGACTATATGCATAGTTTAGATGCGAGTTCGTGTTGTGCGGTGCATGTATTTTTTCTTGCACGGAAAGGTAAGTATTTTTCTTGCAGGTTAACGAGGAGAAAAAATAAAATTGTCAGGGTGTGTATCCCCTTTCGGTCTATTTGTAGATAGATTGTGCCTGTTGGCATTGATATCACGAAACTTGCTTGTCATAATTTTTTCGATTTTCAAAATTACGCCATTATGCTGCCGAATTTTTTAGAAAATTAGTATGCATATGCATGCAACCATATAGAGCATGCTAAAATTTTCTTATTTCTTCATGTTTCATTGAGCAAAGGCTTGTCATTTTTTATTTTACCATCCACTTGTTTGAGTATACATAAGATATTCAAACTAGATAACGATCAAGATTAGTAGCACTTTGATCAAAGAAATAAAGTCAAGATTTGAAATATGTCAAGTAATACATTTAGAAAGAGATAAGAATTTCTTCAAGTGACAAGAATTGCCCTTTTGTAGAAAGGATAAAGTGAGACAAGGAATAGTTTAACCAAGGTCTCATGAGTTAGAAAGTTAGAGGTAAGAGGTCTCAAGGTAAGTTGACACCTTAGAAGAGAACTCGAAGAACACCTACAAGTTTAAGATGCTTATAAATTAAGTATCCAGTTCATAAATAGTTATTATAATTACATAGTTATGAGTTCTAGTGCATATTTCTATGTGTATAGAACAAAGAAGTTTATTTCACAAGAAGTATAGACTTCAGCTTTGTGGAAATAAAAGGACACATCAAGTTTGATTAGGATGCCATAGATAGAAATACTAAAAGAAAAGTCGTGTATGAACTTCTTGGATTTGGAGGTTGAGACATGAGTTCCTAGTTCTATAGCAGAATCATATTTTCATTCTGTCGCAGCTTAATTCTAAGAATCATGAATAGAGATCTTAGATGGACTCATTTTCATTAAGCAAGCAAGGCAAGTTTGTAGGTCAAGAACTCTAGAGTGGCCAAGATACGCATAAAGGCAAGGTTTGCAGAGAGCAAACAAGGCAAGTGTGTGGGTGCGATACTCAAGAGTGGCCAAGACATACAGAAAGACAAGGTTTGTCAAGAGTAAACCAGGCAAGGCTATAGTCTAAGTCCCTAGCAGGAAGTGAGACAAGGTTATATAGCACGGCATGGTTTGTATTTATTGGACAAGGCAAGGTTGTCTCCAGTAGGGAGTGATTATACAATGATGCCAAGTCTACATGAAAGTTAGTTCCAAATGGAAGCCAAGTTGAGAAGCGTGTTTGATGTCTCTATTTATAGTTATATCATAAATAGTGACCAACTAAAGTGATCAAGTTTGAGCATAAGGGGAGGTGATTACTAATCCGTGGAGAATCAGATCTCCAAGAGACGTGATTAGTAATCGAGCACTCAATAAGATTACTATCAGCCACAAATATCCTATGCCCAAGATTAATGATCTTTTAGACACTCTAGGTGGAGCCGTTGTATTTAGTAAAATAAAAATCATAAGTGGCTACCATCAGATTAGAGTAAGAGAGAATGATAAGATTCAGTTAATCCAGAGAAGACTTAGTTGTTTCTTTCGAGGATAGAGTATCTACGGGGTTCAGTTGGATCCCAAAAAGGTTTCAGTTATCTTAGTTTGGCCTGCTCCTCAAGATGAAGGGTAGCTATAGTCATTTCTAGGAATTTTTGATTTCTATCGGACATTCATTCTTCATATTCGTCGATAGCAGTGCCTCTCACGAACTTGCTTCAAGACAAAGTTCCATTTGCATGGAAGCAAGAGCAGCAGGATAGTTTTGATACTCTAAAACAAGTTGTTTCAGAGGCTTCGATACTCAAAGTGATAGATTCATAGATCCTCTTTGAGTTAGAGACAGATGCTTGTGGCATAGCCATCGGGATAGTTTTGAGCCACGATGGCAGGCCAATAGCTTATGAGAGTAAGAAATTGATCAGTGCCCCGCGCCATAGGCCAGTGCATGAACAAGAGTTGTATGCAGTGGTGTATGCACTTAAAGTCTAGAGACACTATCTTTATGGTGTACACTTTAAGGTATACACAGATCACCATACATTGAGTATTTTTTTTTCTAGTCAGCCAGATATTCGAACCAGTTAGGCTCGTCAGGCTGAGCTCATACATGAGTTTCACATGGAAATCCTGTATAGAAGAGCAAAGAGAATATAGTTGATGATGCATTATCATGGATAATGTATCAAATGAGCTTTACAGTTCTAGAAAGCTCATTGCTTCAAGAGATAAAGGAAGCATACGTGGAAGATCCACATTCGAGCCATCAGTGATGGCTCTATTATAGGAGACGAGACAGTTCCAGCTGTTTCTTCACCTAACAGAGCAAACAAGTCCATTCCGTATTCCACTTTCTCACTGGAGAATGGCATAGTCAGACGGAAAGGAAAGTTTTGCATACCAGATTCCCGGGATTTGAGAAGAAACGTCATGCATGATAATTATGATGTGCCTTGCGTAGGACATCCAGGTGTTGACAAGACAATACAGCTTGTTAGAAGAACATTTTGGTGGCCTGGATAGACAGAGCTGTCCACACTTATGTTTCACAAGCTTTATGTGTCAAGTCAACAAAGAAAGAAAGGATAAAGATTCCACGTCTTTTGCATCCTTTAAAGATTCCATATCATAACTGGGATAGTGTATCCATGGACTTCATAGTCGGGTACCGCGGACCCAAAGGAAGTGGGATTCTATCCTAGTTGTGCTAGACAGATTGATGATCCATAGGGATCGTGACTTTGTTCCATAGGGATTAGTTCATACCAATGTAGGGGAGGATAAAAACTCCACACAGGGATCAGAGTGTCAGACATTGATCCACCGGGATCAGTCTATTTGATCTACAGGGATTAATCCATTTGATCCCACAGGGATCAATGCATGTGATCCACAGGGATCATTGATCCACAGGGATCATTGATCCACAGGGATCATTGATCCACAGGGATCAGTCTATTTGATCCAGAGGTAGCGGAGTTGTTTATCTAGCATGTCTTCAGATTGCATGGGTTGTCGACATCCATAGTTTCAGATAGGGATGTCAGATTTACAAGACCAAGCGGGTCAACCAAATTTTTTTAGAGGACATATTGAGGGCATATATGTCTGAGAGATAGATAGATTGGGATAGTATTTGGCACTAGTTGCATTTCCTTTTGAGATGAACTATGGCATGAATACCAATGCTCTCAGTACCATAGGTATGTCACATAAATGTCCTAGTGCTTTGGAGTTCTTAGCAAACGTCCAAGTAAGTTTAAAAATAGCTAAAGTCAAGATGTAGCAAGCAGCTAATAGAGCTAAAGAGTAAGCTGATAGGAAGAGATCTCCCAGATCCTTAGAGGCAGGAGATAGATTCTTTCTTCAGGTACCAGCTAGATCTACTTCACTGTCCACAGGGAAGTGTAGTAAGCTATCACCAAGGTTTTGTGAAGATAGTTAAAAATCTAGGTGAAGTTGCGTACCGATTAGATCTTCCTCTAGATTGCAGATTTCATCCAGTGTTTCATGTTTCTAGGGAGGATAATCTAATAGAAGCTATTATTTCTTTGCAAGAAAGTAAAAGCATGGATCATTCTCCAGACAGGATACTAGATCGGAGACAGAAGTGATTCAAGAATCGTATCATCCAGGAGTATTTAGTAGCCTGGAGAGGATTACCACTTATTGACTCTACTTGGGAATCAAAAGCTCTGGTTCGCAAGTACTTCCCCTCATTGATCATTGAGGACAATGATCTTTAGAAGGGGGGGAAAGTGTCAAACATTGATCCACAGGGATCAGTGCATGTGGTCCACAGGGATCATTGATCCAGAGGGATCATTGATCTAGAGGGATCATTGATCCACAGGGATCAGTCTATTTGATCCACAGGGATCAATCCATGCGTGTGAGGGACAAGGGCCAGCTAGCCAAGGTCCCAAACTCGGGGGATACCCTAAGGTA
>CM035426.1:113005140-113022640 GCA_020310875.1 Ceratopteris richardii | reverse complement strand
ATTTGATGTGAAAAAAAAACCTTAAAATCCTAGTTTTATATATTTAATTATATATATTTAATAAAAACACTAGCGTGTGTGTATGTATGTGTGTGTGTATGTATGCATGTGTGTATATGTGTATGTGTGTGTATGTGTATGTGTGTGTATGTATGCATGGGTGTGCACATGTGTGTGTATGTATGCGTGTGTGTATGCATACATGTGTGTGTATGTATGCATGCATGTGTGTATATGTGTGTATGTATGCATGTGTGTACATGTGTGTGTGTATGTATGCATGTGTGTATGCATGCATGTGTGTATGTATGCGTGTGTGTGTATGCATGCATGTGTGTTTGTGTGTGTGTATGTATGCATACATGTGTGTATGTATGCATGTGTGTACATGTGTGTGTATGTATGTGTTTGTGTATGTATGCATGTGTGTATATGTGTATGTGTGTATGTATGCACGTGTGTGTATGTGTGTGTATGTATGCATGTGTGTATATGTGTGTGTATGTATGCATGTGTGTACGTTGTGTGTGTTTATGTGTGTGTGTTTATGTATGCATGTGTGTACATGTGTGTGTATGTATGCATGCATGTGTGTATATGTGTGTATGTATGTATGCATATCTTCCTCTCTTTCATCTCTATCTTCCTCTCTTTCATCTATCTTTATCTCTCTCTCTCTCTTTCTCTCTGTTTCTCTCTCTCTCGATCTCTCTCTCTATCAATAGAGAATAAAACAATCACTTACAGGTATGTCCCTCTTTTGGATCGTTGTCGTCAAAGCATAATGTATGTCATTTACCGTCGAATTCCAAAGAATCGACACCAAAAAACTTCTGCAAAATAAAAGAGAAGAAAAATTATAGAACATAAAGCGTAGAGAAAGACAAAGGGTAAGAATACGCGCACCACTTACCAAGATGCAAGATCTAAAGAGAGAGAGAGTGTGCGTGTGTGTAGAGAGATCGATCTGTGTGTGTGTGTGTGCACAAGACAATGCAGGTCAGAATCATTAGGGGAAAAAATGAACCCTGAATGGGCCTTTTAAGGAGTGATTAGTGATGGAACAATCAGAAGAGGGTGGTGGCCACAATCTATGCCCTATAAAATACTAGGCTGATGGGGGGAGAGGGGACATATTTCTCCCTTATTTAATGAGCTTCCTCTAGAGAGAGAAGGAATCTCGTAACTTAGTTGGGCTTAAAAATTCAAAATTTCTAAAAAGTTAAAAAACTCATCGTAACACCTGAGAATGGACCCCCCATTACTTTTTAGGGTCAAAAGTACTCTTTTTGACCCCAAATTCAAAATCCGTGCATGTTTTGAGCTGAAAAAATGGGTTCATTAAAAAATACTCAAAAAAGAGTTATTTCCCTCCTAAACCTCACATTTTCATACCCAGGTCCCAAAAAGTCATCTTTTCCCACTACTTTCACTCTATAGCACACCATTGAAGCTCCTGTTTCTACACTCCAACCTACCTGCTTCTCCTATCTCGAATTACTATTGTAGCTTGAAGGCTTTTAGCTTCAATGGCAACATCTAAAGCTTCTAGGTGACCGAAAGATGAAATTCTCACATTACGATGT
This sequence comes from Ceratopteris richardii, assembly GCA_020310875.1. Taxonomy (NCBI): domain Eukaryota; kingdom Viridiplantae; phylum Streptophyta; class Polypodiopsida; order Polypodiales; family Pteridaceae; genus Ceratopteris; species Ceratopteris richardii. The sequence continues at coordinate 113,021,054 of CM035426.1, read as the reverse complement.
CACAATATCAAAGCCGCAGATGGACAGTGGCTATCACATGAGTACTCCAAAGGTGCATGGGGTACATGCAACCCTCTAGAGTTGGGCCTCATCGAGTTAGAGATCGTGGAAACTTAGATCTTCATTGGAAGGAAAAGTTACTTGGCTTCAAGAAGCACAAAGACAATGGGATGGTTGCTATTGTACAACATGTTTTTACAATGGCAACTATGAAACTTGAAAACTCTAGTAGAATGAGATATCCTATGAATTGTAAGTATTACTCTACAATATTTTATGTTTTCTTGTGTTGGATATATTTATGAACTATTTAGATATGTTTTTGTTTGTTTCATATATATTTCTTTCTACTTTGGTGGAAGAGCAACCACTTCATAGTCTTACAGACACTTTCCAGGCATTGCATGCAGATGTTGGTGCACTAGTCTTTCAAGAAATATCTCTTGCTCAACTTTACCATGATAGAGTTTTCTTTTACACACATAGATATGTTGTACCCTCTACAATGAATGGTTTTGGAAGGTTATAGAGAATTGAAGTACATTCTCTTCTTAGCTTGGAGTGGCCAAAACCTGATATATAGTCCGTATCATCTTTGAAGCACAAGATGGTAATGGATATACATAACTCTTTGAAATTCACAAAAGTGTCTAGGTCTATAGGTTTGCATTGGTCTTTTCCCATTCATTGTTTTGTATATTTATTCCACGGATTCTCATTCCAAGAGACTTCCACCATGTTCATGTGTAAAGATATCACATATGAGCAAGTCGAAAGTCTTCTTGGTGAAAATTTGGTTTTGATAGAAGGAATTGCAAAAGGTGATAAATATCTTTGTAAAATAGGTGGAACAGGTATAGGGTTTCAATATTTGAAACAACGTACTTCATTATACATTAGATTCTACTATGATCGTTGGATGTGCAAACTTGGCAAATGGATACCATTTCAAAGTTGAGAGGGATCTTTACATTCATTTGAATAAAGCTTAGATTGCTCAACAATGATATAGAAACTATTTTAGTGAATAATCATTGGACCTTGGCTAATATGAGAGAACACTTGGTGATTATGGGGTTTAAAGGACTAACTCAATACAAGTTCAAAATTCAAGGACATAAGGTGAGAAATGTTTTGTGCTTTTGTTAAAGTAATCTTTTCATTATTGCTTATTTTACTTTAATGAATTCAATTTCTTGCAAATTGATTACAGGTGGGCAGCGGATTGGAATACAAAATGAAAGTCCTTATAGATTGGAGCAAAGATGGAATAGAACTCTCATTGTCATAGTTCTTTTGCAACCTGATAATGTCACTTCTTGGGCCCCAGTCATTATATCTCATGGTTTTCGCACTTTCAAGAATCTTGTAAAAAGTAGGACAATCAATTCATGTTAGATATTGTATATACCTTCTTCTCTGCAATGGTAATTTCAAAACTTTTGGAATGTCAAAAAGTCTATGTTCACTACTTTGAAATGTGGTTTCTCATGTTTTTTTGTTGTGTTATGTTTAGAAACTTGCTTTGAAGCTCAAAAATTCATATTCTTCGGTGTTCTGTGGATTATTTTGTCATCAAAAACACATCTTTTGAAATTGCACTACTTTATTATGTACTTTTAAAAGTGGGCCCAGTCAGTTTAAAAACTTAAAACTGCTATAAAAATGGGTTCTATGTCATCATTTCTCACATTTGCACTCTCAAAGAGCTAGAAAGCACAAATAAGCCAATGGAATTCTCGCGTGCAAGCAATGGCTGCTAGCACTTCCACTCCCATGAAATCTCCTCGAGATCTATTCATGGAGTTTTTGGATACTACAAATTACAACGGTCATACGGATTTGTATGACCTAGTCTGTGGAGTCCCTAATCTTGAAGGGACAATAGCCATGAACTCCGATGTGATCGATGAGATCATAGATTGTATGGAATTCTATATATTAAGATATGCTATAGATATTGCAGCATATGAGTGTAAATGGGTCCCCTATGACCTACTTTTCTACATTCATAAAGGAGATGAGGCATTTGCGAAGCGCTTAAAGTGTTTCATGGCTGTTGCTATGGATGCAGGGCACCTGTTAGATGACACAGTGCCCTTAATTAAACAGCTAAATAAGAAAAGGAAAATGGGAAGAAAATATCTTTCGTATGTTGCAACAACCATCTTTTTTGTCAATGACGAGCCCGAACCTACACCGATGGACCTACCCCATCTTGTTACTAGGGATTTTGTAGATGACAAGAAGGAACCCCAGACAAAAGCTCTCAACTTATTAGAAGAGAGTCAAAAAATTCGTAGAGAATTTCCACAAGGAGTAGTGGACAAGTCAAAGGAAGCCAGTACACAGAATAGTCCACCCTCCAACTTAGAGCCCGTGGAACCCACTCTACCAGAGGTAGAGATGGAAATGTTTTCAGTTGTACTTGTCGATGGAGAGGAATTTTTATTCCTGCACGATATTGAAAAGGCATTCGGTCTATGCCTCGACGACTGCCTTAGTATTTTCTGCTCAACCTCGGATGTTCCCATGGACAACACTTCTGACATTATCGAAAAGACAACAATTCCACTTGGTGATTCAGTTGCAGACACCATTGCATTTGTGTGTGAAGAGATTTTGAGCCATGCCAACCAAAATGCCATTGAAGAAGATCTGGCCGTAACAAGGCAAAGAATTTTGGAGAAGAAGATTCCAACATCCCCTCTTGTGGACCAAAGTGGCATAGCCCACTCATCGATTCCACTCGATGCAATGGGAAGAGGAGAGGATGAAGATAGGCTTCAAGATGTAAGTATCTAATGACATTTATGGTTGTCCCATATTCATACAAGATGTATCTATTTAATTTTATGATTGTCTATGTGCAGGAAGCAATTGAAGTGGATAAATTTGCAGCAAGGAGTGGTGGTGACCGTGTTGCTCGTGGCCATGGCTCTTCCTTGGCACATTACATTGGAAAATTTCCAAAGGAGGATTTTGTCATAATCCACAAGGACTTTTCCCCTCAAGGACACTTCATGGCTTGGTGTTTGAAGGCCTTGAGCAAATTTTTGTGCCTATCTACAATAATGCAAGGGACTAATTGTATATTTCTGGTTAGGAAGTCCTTTGCCCTTACTACCCTAGGACTTAACTTTAGAGGAAAAATATTAGGTCAAATAGGAATAGCTTTGTTGATATATTTAGGTAGTGATGTGTGTGAACACACTAGGACCGCCGGGGCACTTTTTTCCCTCTTTTTAGGAGGTTTTTTTCCCCCGGCTTGTATATACGCCTATTGCCCTAATGGCAACTTATCTTTGTACATTCTCTAGTAATACATTCACTATTGTGTGTTTGTGCTCCAAGCTTCTTCTTCTTCCTTGTGCTGTTTGCATGCTTCCGCAGACGTCTAACTCCAACAATTGGTATCAGAGCAGGTCGTCGCTTCATCTAGAGTGCCGTCGACACTCCTCCGTTTGCAGTCTCAGATTCGCACGAAATTTGGTGAGCATACTCAGGGTGATTCATAGATCAAAACAGCTTCGCTATTTGGTGCCGAAATCATGATCTGAGCTCGTTTCGGCCTCCGAAAGCACTATCGTAGTGCTTGTGCAAGCTATTTCCTCTTTTTGTGCCAAAGGTATATACCAGTTTCTGTTCGCCAGTTTAAGCGTCTCGAACTCTGCTACAGGTTTAGCAGAACTCGTCTGGGTAGTTCCGTTCAACTTTTTGAGATACAGTCAATTTTCTGCATCAAGGTATTTTAGTCACCGGCCATGGTTGAAAGCAGTGATGTATTCCGTATGTTGGCTGTTGAGGATAAGTTGGATGGTACCAACTACCCATTATGGGCTTATATGATGCGACATGTATTGGTTGCAAAAGCATTATGGAACATTGTGCAGGGTGTTGAAAGACGTCCTATTACACCTATAACAATAGGTACTACAAATACAGGTGCTGGAGCTAATGAAGATGGTGTCGAAGATGATATTCTGCAGATTCTTGTTCGTGCTGTTGTTTCTGCTGCACCTATTGCAGAGCAGATTCGTTGGGATGGCATAGGTGCCCAGGCACATGCATTGATAGCTTTGTCTGTCAAACGTGCCATTATTCCTCACATTTGCTCTTGCAGAACAGCTAAGGATGCTTGGGATACACTTACCACATTGTACCAAGCTAGGAATGAGGCTCGTGTTGCTTACCTCCGAAAACAGTTGGAGAGTGAGCACATGAATGAAGGTGATTCTATGGACAGTTTCCTAACGAAGATCAAAGACTTGAAGGAACAATTGATTTCTGCTGATGAGGTTATACTAGATAGCTCACTTGTGCAGAGCGTTCTGAATGGTCTTCCTGATTCATGTCAGAGTTTTGCTTCTACTCTTCGTTTGATGATGAAAGGCAATCCGAATGCCTTATCATTTGAGGACTTAGTCTCTGTTCTGTTGCAGGAAGATCAGTTCAGGCAGAACAGGTCCATTATGCGAGTTGCAGATCAAGCTTTCCTAGCTAGTCAGAAGGGCAAAGGAAAATGGAGCTCTTCAACTAGTAAGCAGAAATCTGCCAATTCTGCATATTCGAAGAAGGAAGATAAAGATGAGAAGAAATCAGAAAAGCAGAAATTGTTTTGTAAGTACTGTAAAGGGAATGATCATATCATAAAGAACTGTCCAAAACTGGCTGCTAAAGAGGCAAAGAAGAAAGAGGCTGGAATGCTTGTTGCAGAGGCCTCTACACCAAAAACAGAGTCTGCAAATCTTGTGCAGGAAGAAGAATGGGCGTTTACTACTGTCTGTAGTTTTGACCCATCTTCTCATGAGCAGTGCATGTCTGCAGTGGACTCAGATGTTTGGTACTTTGACAGTGGGGCGACCAAACATATTACCTCGCAGCGCAGTTTCTTCTCTTCACTCGAGCCTGCCCCTACAGGGAATACTGTTACATGCACCAACAACTCCTCTTATCCTGTTATGGGAGTTGGTAAGATCATTTTGACTACTGCTGATGGTAGTTCTTTCACTTTGTCAGATGCTTTATTTGTGCCAGGGATAAAAAAGAACCTGTTATCAGTTTCTGCATTAGCCAAGATTGGCTTGGTTATGAAATTTGTTGATGACAGGTGTACTGTTCATGATCTGTCAAATGGAGATGTGATTATTGCTTCTGGCATTTTATGTCGTGGGCTGTATAAGCTCATAGACTATGAAAGATCTGTTAATCATTCGGCATGTGCAGTTCATGATTCTCAGGCTATATCAGATGCAAAACTTTGGCATGCACGCTTTGGTCATCTGAATTTTGCTAGTTTGTTACACCTGCAGAAATCTGATATGGTGTCTTCTTTGCCCAAGCTTGAGGCACCTGGAAAACATGTATGTGAAGGCTGTATTTTGGGCAAAATGCAGCGTTCCTCCTTTCCAAAAGATGGTTCAGTTCGGGCTACGCAGAAATTGCAGCTTGTACATAGTGATGTCTGTGGTCCTATGCAGACATCTTCTTTTGGAAATTACCTTTACTTCGTGACTTTCATTGATGATTTTTCCAGGCATGCATGGGTATATCCACTCAAAGCAAAGTCAAAAGTGTTCATGTGCTTTAAACAGTTTTTGGTTTTGGCTGAAAATTTGTCAGCATGTAAAATGGGCACCCTCCGTTCTGATCGAGGGGGGGAATATATGTCTTCTGATTTTAATGCATTTCTGGCTGAACGTGGGATAAAACACCAGTGTACAGTGCCGTATACACCTCAATAGAATGGAGTTGCTGAACAAAAGTATAGGTCACTCATGGAGATGGCAAGGTGCATGGTCAAAAGGCACGCTTTACCACATAGTTTCTAGCTTGAGGCTGTCATGTGTGCAACATATGTATTGAACAGGTGTCCTACTAAAGCGCTGCAGTCTATCACTCCATATGAGGCTTGGCATGACCGCAAGCCATCTGTTGCTCATTTGCATGTTTTTGGTTGTTTGGCATATGCACTAGTGCCTGAACAACATCGCAGAAAATTGGATGATAAGGCAGTAAAATGTATTTTTGTTGGGTACAGTTCTGAAAGTAAAGGCTATCGTCTGTATCATCCACAGACTAAACGCATTCTGGTTAGCCGTGATGTTGTCTTTGTGGAAGATTCTATTCAGCCATTGCTTTCATGTACTAAGGAGACTTCTGTTAGCTCCAAAGACATGTATGATACTTTGATTCCTCTCTTTACAGGTGGACAGTATAGTGTTGGTCCTAATGAGGCAACTTCTCAGCCTTTGCAGGTTTCATATGATGATGCAGATCATTCCATTTCTGATGCAGATTTACATGATGCACTTGTTGATGAGAGAGCTGATATTGAGTTGGAAAAAACTATGCCAAAATGGCTGGTGCAGACTTTGCATGACAGCAAATTAGATGCACCTTTGTCATATCGTACTCGTTCAGGCTCTCATAGTGCCTCCTTTGCATCAGATTGCTATGCTATGGCTGTGTCTAGTCTTTGTGATGAGAATGAGCCTGTTTCTTTTGATGAAGCACATAATTCAGAAAATTGGATGGCTGCTATGCAATCTGAATATGATGCTATAATGAGGAATGGTACATGGTCTTTATGTGACTTGCCTCCTGGCAAGAAGGCCATTGTCACTAAGTGGGTATACAAGCTGAAGCATAAACTTGATGGTACAGTTGACAGGTATAAGGCTAGGCTTGTTGCAAAGGGTTATGCGCAGGAAAGAGGCATTGATTTTGATGAGACCTTTGCACCTACATGCTGTATGACTACTATTCAGAGCATTTGTGCACTTGCAGCCCATCATGGTTGGAATGTACATCACTTGCATGAAGAAGTGTATGTTTTTCAGCCCCGTGGCTTTGAGCAAAAAGGGCATGAAAACCAGGTGTGCAGGTTAAAGAAGGCATTATATGGTTTAAAGCAAGCACCACGTGCTTGGTATGAGAAGATACATGCCTATCTGATTGCACATGGTTTTGAGAACAGTCCAACTGAGAGCACCTTATATGTTAAGCGTGCTAATGATGTGCTTTTGATCATTGTTGTCTATGTTGATGACATGCTGCTCACTGGTCCTATTGAGAAGCATATTGCTGGTTTCAAGGCTGATTTGCATGCCTCATTTGAGATGTCTGATTTGGGGCATTTGCATCACTATTTGGGCATTTAGTTTATGCAAGTTGATGGTGGAATGGCTTTGTGTCAAACGAAATATATTGACACATTATTGCAGCGTTTTGGCCTTGAAGACTGTAAGCCTATTGCCACTCCTATGGAGATAGGTTTACGATTGAGTCTTCATGATGCTGGAGATGCATTTGATGCTGTTCTCTATCAACAGGCTGTTGGATGCTTGATTTACTTATGCATTACTCGGCCAGATATTCAGTTTTCTCTCTCACAGATGAGCAGGTTTATGCATTGCCCAGGAGTCACGCATTGGAAGGCGGTTAAGCGCATCTTTCACTACTTGAGTGGTACTCGGCTACTTGGGTTGTTTTATCCCAAGGGGGGATCACTACCGTCAGATTTGCATGCTTTTTCTGACGCAGATTGGGCTGGTTGCTATGACACTCGTGTGTCCACTAGTGGTTTTTGCTTCATGCTTGGTAGCTCATGTATATCTTGGTTGAGCAAGAAGCAGCCTACTGTGGCCACTTCCAGTTGCGAGGCAGAGTATAGGGCAGCTTTCACAGCGACAGTTGAGTGTGTGTGGCTTAGACGCCTTATGGCTGATTTGGGTGTTGGTCAGTCTTCTGCCACCACCATCTTCACTGACAGTCAGAGCGCATTGGCAGTTGCGAGGAACCCTGTGTTCGATGCTCGCACTAAGCACATTGAGGTGCATTATCACTTTTTCAGGGAGAGGTTCTCTGCTGGGGAGATCAGCTTGGCATATGTGCCCACGCAGGAGAACATTGCAAACCTTTTCATGAAGGCTCTGCCTAGGGAGAAGTTTGAAGCTTTCCGCAAAGCTTTGGGCTTACTTCCTTTTGTGGAGTGATTTCCACATAGCTTGGCACTTCCTTATACATGAGTGCCAGCTCCTTGTTCACCGCATCACTCCCAGGGGGGATTTGTTGATATATTTAGGTAGTGATGTGTGTGAACACACTAGGACCGCCGGGGCACTTTTTTCCCTCTTTAGGAGGTTTTTTTCCCTCGGCTTGTATATACGCCTATTGCCCTAATGGGCAACTTATCTTTGTACATTCTCTAGTAATACATTCAGTATTGTGTGTTTGTGCTCCAAGCTTCTTCTTCTTCCTTGTGCTGTTCGCGTGCTTCCACAGACGTCTAACTCCAACAAGCTTTAGGTCTTGGATTGACAGAACTTCAGTTAATATCCCAATCAGTTTTGACTTACCAATTGCCACTGTCTTTTCAGAGAAGAAAGAATGTAGTGGAGAGGCTCAAGGCTAACAACCAATTGTAAAAGCTTTATAATACCAATTATTGTTTTTCCAATTTCCATGTGCATTGTCTTTATGTTTTTGACAATCTCTTAACTTTTGCACACTTTAATCAGTATTTTTCCAATAAATCTTGTTATTTTTATTGCCCAAAATGCATGGGATGGCCTAAGAATGCAAAAAAAGGCATGCCACAGAAACGCGAGGATGGGACCTGCAGGGGCCATCCCCGTGTTTCTGTGGCAGGCCTTTTTTTTGCATTCCTAGGCCATCCCATGCACTAGGTTCCCTATATTGGAAGTCTATGTCCCTCAATTACAACCTAGACTTGGGCAATTGTGGAATACTCTTCTTATGTGAAATAATTTGAGAAAATTTAGACTCCTCTGGGTGCATATAAGCATGCAACAATAAATAAGTACATTTGAATGTTCATCAACATTGTTTTAGCTATTGGTCAGAGGGTTAGCATGCAGTGCACCCTATCTAAGGCCAATTATATGCTCCAATGTGCATGGCATGTGGTTTCATGGCTCAGAATTGAAAAAAAAAGGCCTGCCACAGAAACGCGGGGATAGGTTTTGCAGGGCCCATCCCCATGTTTCTATGGTAGGCATTTTTTTTTGCATTCTTTGGCCATTGCATGGATTATATAGCAACACCACTTACAAGAAGTACAGTAAAAAGAGTGATTAAACTATGCAAAACACTTCAAAGAGGTACTAGAAAAAGACATCTAGATACATTGGAGAAATAGACTTCAAAACATGTACACTAAGAGATAAACACTGGGGAGAGCAAATATAATAAGAAAAAGATGATATTCATCATTTGGGGTTTACAAAATATTCATCATTTGGGATATACAAAAAGTTCTCCAAACAAGGGAGTAAAAATATTTGTTAAGGGTTATTCCCTCTAATTCTTCTAGCTAGTTGCAAATATTTAGGTTGTATTGTCACTCTCTTTGCATGGATTGCACATAGGTTAGAGTCCTCCAACATTGAGATAAGATACGCCTGTGCAGATTCTTGGAGGGCTTCAATGGATATCCCTTGGATAAAGTCTAGTGCAATACCTTTGGATCTCTTCCTTCACAACTCTTGCAAATGACCTTCATGGAATAAGAAGCTCCACAGACTTTTGATAGTGTCTAATCTCTGCAAAGGCTCTGGTTTGCTTTCTGTGCCTTTGCGATGCTCTTGCATTTGGGGGGATGTTGGGTTGTGGTCATTGTGGTCTACGACGTGGTTGATAGTTCTTCTTTCTTCTTGGATCATGCCTAGATGGTCCTGCCTCATCATTTACTTGCTCTGTTCGACTTTGCTCTCTTTCTTCATCGGTTGGTCTTTGTCCTTGTCCTGCGGGGAGTGTCTTGCCTCCTTGTGTTACTCGATGGTTCACGGGGATATGATCATTGCTCCATGCTGGCTTGTTAACACTTTCTTCGTCCGAGGAACTCTCTAAATTTGATGTTGTCTCCATCACAACTTGCATCCGTCCTTGTTGTTTGGGCCTTGGCCTTGAATGGTGTCCTCACTGGGGGCTCATCATCAGATGTGGAAGAGGAATAATTTATTTCTTGTGTTACATCTCTCTCTTGTGAAGCTTCATCCCCCCACGATGGAATGCTACCAGAGTGTGTCCTTGCATCCGAGTTTCTTCTAGAAGAGTGGCTTGTGGTTCGACGCTTCTTGTGGGGTGTCATCCATGAAGGGTGCTGAGAACCTTGCACATGGCTAGGGTAGACGACATGATCCTTTCTAGCAGTCTACTTTATGCATGCCATTCTCTTAGGTTGGTAAAATGAGGAAGGACACCTTTATTTATAGCCTTTCACTTAAGAACTGTCCTGTCCACATTTAAATGGATAAAAATTAGTTTTAAAACATTGAAAGAATATTCACAAAAACATTGAAAGTTTATTTGAAGTGAAAGGAGTTATAAACACCTTGAAAAAAAATAATGCATTTTAAGAGTTTGGAAACTATTTCCAAGCAGAACCCTCACGGACTTTTTGTGCACGCCATTGGGCATGATTTAGTGGTCTTGATGAGGACATCCACTTCTCTCTTGCAATATCATGTTGTAGCTTTCGTGTAATCTTTGCTATTCGTGACTCACATGCTCGTTCCATTACATATTTTCTAGCGAATGTCGCACGAAAAAACCAGTTGAACATTTCTTCTAAATAGTTTGATTGGAGTAGACCACCCCCATGATGAGTGTTTTTTAAGTAAACACCTCTAGCCCTGTAATGTGACTTCTCCATTCCTTGTGTACTAAAAATCTCCAATGACCCACATCGATTCATAAAATATGCTCCATGTGCAAAAAAAGAATATGCTATGAACTGGTCAATAAGATATACACATGGTGTTTAAGACCAAATAAAAAAATATAAGCAAAACTTACTATGTAATGTGTAATGTTGCTTTCTCCCCAAGATAAGATGAATGACTGTGTAAACTCCTTCAAAGTCACTTGGAATAATTCTCATTGTGAAGCATTAGTGGAAACCAAACACATCAAATGTAACAATTGATCTAACGACGAGCAAACCTTCTTTCGCTTGTTAATGAGATCAACCGTACTATCATTGTCTATCATAATTGAACAGAGGTCCTTCCAAATCTCCCATTTCCCATCATCTTGACTATTCACATCTCTATTAAAGAAACGTCTTTCCTTCTTCCCAGTCATTGAAACTTGTAAAATCTCTTGAGACTCACCATACTTCTTAACAACTAAAGATACATGGCCACCATGACAACCAATAGAATTCAAAAGATCTTCTATTTTTTGGATTGCTATTGTAGACCTCTCTAGTGGTTTCATTGCAAAAGAATATTCAACATGGAGCTTCAAAAGCCTATCAAAGATCCTCATGAATGCATGCAAAGTGCAAAAGTGAACATTGACTAATGGAAATGGGATAATGGGGTTCCAATCATTGCTTATTTTATCACGAGTTGGTTCCTATAACATTGGACACCTCAAAAGTGATATCTCCCATTCCCTGCGATTCGATGAGTCTGTTTCATCAATTTCTTCAGAGTCATTAACTCTCATCAATGACCTTGCAGGTTTAGATTGTCTCTTAGATCCTTTCTAACCTTGTGTACAATATGGGCAAGGATAGAGAGAAGATGCTCCTTGTTTACAACCTAACATGCATTTTATAATCTTAAGGTCTCCACCCAAATGCCATTCTACCTCAAAATCACTTATATCATCTATAGAAAGCGTTTACCCATGTATTTGAGAAGAGATTACTTCCATAATCCACGGAGTGCTACTAAAAATCCATGAAATAACATTGTTTGTTTCTTTGGGAACTTCTATAGAACCTAACCATCAGATATCTCTCTCTGATTGCACACTGTAAGTCAAATGGGAAGTGGATCCTAAAGTTTCATCACTCATTGCATGGTCCACAACTTCATTCATTAACGTTTCACTCAACCTTTCTAGTCGTCGACCCTTTATGATTTGACACTCATCAAGCTTTAGTATGAACTTTAACTTAACATTACAGCCTGCACAAAAGAGAAAACATTATCTTAATATGACACTTTAATGCAATAAAACTTCAACACCAAATAAAATGTAGTAGGGGTACCTTTGATTGTTGAACTATAAAAGTGAACCATTGCTTGTTGAAGCTTCTGAAGATCCACAAATATATTGTTGAATTTAGTATAAGTAAATCCTTGTGTAGATAGGATCTTTGATTGCTTCTTGGGAATATTTGGATGATAAGAAGAGGTAGGCATAGTGTCTTCTATGAATAAATATTGTCAAATAGTATGAGTCACATCCTCATTTGAAGTTTTTTTTTATAGACACTTTATATGGCCATGGAAATATATGATGAGAAATACCTTGTGCTTGTAAGGCTTGCCTCAAAAGGGTGTACATTGCACTATACCCATTTCTATTGATGCCCGCTTCGTCACATATTGCCTGCACATCTTGCACTTTGATAAGGTTTTTTAACTTCTCTGAGAACTCAGCTTCAACAACAACTCTAATACACTTTCCTATGGGTGAGTCTATAGTAGAAGTGATTTCTTTGGTGTTTATATAGCTATTCATCAGCTTGAATTGATCTTGTGTTGTTGATGAAGCAACACTGTTTTGAATAAATGACCTACACAATGAAAGATTCTATTACAGATCTTCATTTAAACATATAAAAGTAAAACAAACACTCACCTTGTTGCATATATACGTTGTTTGCGTGCTCTGCCACCTACTAAAAGAGCTTCAAAGGATGAAAATGCTCTTTTCCTAAGTCTCATACCAAGTGGAGTCTCTTTCAGCTGCTGGAGATTGGCAGTTAACTTTGAAATTGTGCTTTCTTTTGCTTCCATATCCTGTTCAAAATTTGCAAGTTGTTTTCGTAAAGATATGATTGTTCTTTCTAAAGTGACCACCCTCAGATGATGGAGTTGATATTGTTGGAACCAATACTTAGCAGTAGCATGTGAATGTGTAGATAATCGCTTGCAGTAACCTAATAGTCCAGCTTCACCCGCACCAATGAACTGAAGTAAAGTTGAGAGTTTATGGAATGTTGGATGGTAAGAAGATATTGGATCAAGAGGATATAGTGAACCATGAGTCCAAAGATCAATCAACTGCACGACGTTCATTTGAGAATTGGCATCATTGTTGCATCGTGTATTTGGAGTAAACTCTCTAGGCACACAAACATGGGTACTTGTTGATGTAGGAGCATGAGGACGTTCTATTGTGAAGTTTGTGATACATGTCAATAACATCTTTGCTAATGACCAACAATATCAAAAACAAAGATGGAAAACTAGTTGGAAGGGACTCTAAAGCATATGTTTTGCTCAGAAAATGTGTTTTCTTGTATGTGTATGGGTTAAAGTGTATTTTTCCAGTGTGTATGGATGAAAATGATGAAATTTGAAAAAAAGTCATTTTTTGGGGGAAGCATAGTCATGGATTTGATGATGTGGCACTTACTTTTGGAGGGAGTTTGAAAATTATACTTTTTCTAAAAGAAACTTTAAAAAATGGCCCAAAAAAGTGACTTCTAACATATATATTAAAAATAGGCCCTTTTGTGTTAATATACAGTGAAAATGAGACTAAAAAAAAAAGCTCATTTTTTTATTCAAATACATGCACGAGTTTGATGATGTGGAAAGTAGATTCTCTTGCTCTCTCTCTAGAAGAAGAAAGAGAGAGGCCTAGTAAAGCCTTAAAAAAAGCCTACTCCAGCCTACTAAAAAGTGCCCTGTTAAATGCACTTTATCACCTTAAACAAGAACAGAATTAAGCTTAATCCCTAAAAATTAGGGATCCTTACAAGGCCCATGCACGGTTCATTTTTTCCCCTAATGTTCGGTTCGTCTGCGCAAGTTCCACAAAAATAAGCAATACTCAGTGTAAAACACGTGCAAAATATTGAGTTTTGCTCTCAGGTTCCCAGTAAGTTTAAAACACGGCCTCGGTATAGGCTCCACTATAAGCGTCGATAATTTCGAGTAAATTACCGACACTTATACCGATGCTTATGCCGACACCCATACCGACACCTATATCGATGCCTATACCAACGGTCGCGAAACATACCGACGCGCCGTTTTAAACAGTCATACGACAGGTCAAGTGACCGTCGGTATGCTTAAGTGCATTTTTCCAACGTTTATACCGACGTCGGGAGTGACTGTCGGTATAGGCAACGTCCGTATGCCCCTCATATGTTGTAGTGAATATCCGAAAAATTCTTAATTGAAAGTAAATGCATATTTTTCTTTGTGAATCTCTTGCATCACACAAAGTTGGAGCATATAATAGCCCATAAACTAACCAATTTCAAATTAAAGGGGTATATTATTTCGTCAGTCTTTTGCATCCCACAAAGTTGGGGCATACAACAGCCCAAAAACAAGCTAGCTCTAAGATACTCATGGGCTTAAAGATGATCCAAATTAGGCTAACTCATTTGGAGAGGCCACATGTCCATAGGTTTGACAATCAAACTTGTTCTTGTGGTTCAACCGAGAGTCCAACTTCAAAGGAGCCAAAGATCAAAGATGTCTCCACTCTAAACGTCTCAGAAAGACCCTAAACTAGTTGCCACACTCTCTAGATATTAGTCTCTATCGTAGCTTTTCCCTTATTATAATTATGTTCCTTCACGCTCAATGGAATATACGCTGCGGTTCTTGAGCGTGAAGTTTACAGGCTTAAAGCTAACACTGCTGCCTCACTCCGAATCCTAGAGTCTGTGTAGTATCTTGCTGTTGTCAATGGAGCGGTGGTGGGATGATGTGCTTGAGAGAGAGTACACCGAGCATGATCAGGATGACGGCGATTTCTGGCTATTTTATGATGAAGGATGCTGGACCTCCTATGGAGGTGATGAATGCGACTGGTGGTTCTACGATGATTGGGGTTCGGATGGTTACGGCTGGTCGTCTTGCGAAGAATTGGATTGCTGGTCTTCTGCCGAGGAGCCCGACCGCAGCGAAGTGGACTGCTGGCCCTACGACGAAGACGTCTCCGAGCCCTCCAGCGATGATGAGGAGCAGGCTTGCGATGAAGGAGAGTGTTGGTCCTACGACGAAGAGGGTCACTGGTCGTACAATGAAGATGACGATGAGCACTGCAGTACGGATGATTTCTGGCTCTACGATGAATTCAACAAGCCGAGTTCCGACGAAGGCGGCTTCTAGTTGTGGATGCATGGCAGAGATAATTCACCTCAAAGAATTTCTCACTTCTAGTGTCGTCTGTTTCGTGCTTTTGCTGCCTTTGTTTTTGTGACTTATGCTGATTCCTCCTCTGGTTGTCGGAGATAACTTAACTCTTTTGGCATAGAAGTCCTCGTCTTGTACGCAGATAATCCATTTCAGATTAACCAACTCTACGTCAATATTTATCTTCTGCATAGGGACTCCATCTTGGTGTCACAGTGGAGTCTCATACAACAAAGCTCTACGATTGTTGGGGCATCTGTACGGTGACATCTTCTAATGGCTATGGAGGCAGACCTTCCACAGTTTGTACTTGTTCTCGAACGGCATCTTTTGTTCGCGTCGTTTCTGATTTTTCTCAGCTGGTTTCCTTAACGCAAAACAGTACATCATCGTTGTTGTAGCAATCCTTCTGTCATAGCAGATCTTCTGCCTCAGTCCGATTCTCTATTATAATGTAGTTTTCCTGTAGCAGATCTTATAGTGCAAGAATATATGCACTCCTCAGATCTTATAATCGTTCTTGTGGAAGAAAAGCGCAGCCGTATCTGCAGTGAATGAGCTTCCTCAGAACGGGTCTTCTATTGTGAGAATGTATTGCTCTCGAATCGTGTGTTTCTGGGAGATTCCAAGTTTACTGTGTATCCTTCATACATGTACATATACAATGTAGATTTTCCATCAACGAATGACATGTAACAGATCATCTATTGGATCATTCCCATATATCGCCAGATTTGCCTCCCAAATCCGTGATTGTGAGACTTCCTT
>CM035426.1:112917640-113002640 GCA_020310875.1 Ceratopteris richardii | reverse complement strand
AAAAAACCCTAATCCTAAAACCCTAACCCTAAAACATGTATATGTGTGTTTGTGTGGATGTATATGTGATGTGTGTGTATGTGTATGTGCATGTATGCATGTGTGTACACGTGTGTGCATGTATATGTGTGTGTGTATGTATGCATATGCATATGCATATGTGTATGTAATATGTATGCATTTGTGTGTATGTATCTCTATGTCTCTCTCTTTGCATATGCATATGTGTATGTAATATGTATGCATCTGTGTGTATGTATCTCTATGTCTCTCTCTTTCTCTCTATCTATATCTCTCTCTTTATCTCTCTCTCTCTCTCTTTCATCTCTCTCTCTCCCTCTTTCTCTCTCTTTCTCTCTTTCTCTCTCTTTCTCTCTTTCTCTCTCTTTCTCTCTTTCTCTCTCTTTCTCTCTTGTCAAATTCCAAAGAATCAATGCCAAAAATCTCCTACAAAACAAAAGAAAAGAGAAATTCAAAAACCCTAATCCTAAAACCCTAACCCTAAAACATGTATATGTGTGTATGTATATGTGATGTGTGTGTATGTGTATGTGCATGTATGCATGTGTGTGTATAGATATCTGAGTGTGTATACATATGTGAGTGTGTATTAATATGTGTGTGTATGTAATATGCATGTGTGTATGTATGTATGTGTGTGTACATGCATATGTGTGTGTATGTATGTATGCATATGCATGTGTGCATGCACATATGTGTGTGTATACATATGTGAGTGTGTATGTAATATGCATGTGTGTGTATGTATGTGTGTGTGTACATGCATATGTGTGTGTATGTATGTATGCATATGCATGTGTATGCACATATGTGTGTGTATATATATGTGAGTGTGTATTTATGTGTGTGTGTATGTAATATGCATGTGTGTATGCATGTATGTATGTGTGTTTACATGCAAATATGTGTGTATGTATCTCTCTCTTTCTTTCATCTCTCTCTCTCTATCTCACTCTATATCAATCGAAAACAAAACAATCACTTACATCGATGTAATTGTTTGGAGCGTTGTTGTCAAAGTCCACTTAATGTTTTCCCTAAGCCTAAAACCCTAACCCTAAAACATGTATATGTGTGTATGTATATGTGATATGTGTGTATTTGTATGTGCATGTATGCATGTGTGTGTATACATATGTGAGTGTGTATACATATGTGAATGTGTATATATATGTGTGTGTATGTAATATGCATGTGTGTATGTATTTATGTGTGTTTGTACATGCATATGTGTGTGTATGTATGTATGCATATGCATGTTTGTATGCACATATGTGTGTGTATACATATGTGAGTGTGTATGTCATATGCATGTGTGTATGTATGTATGTGTGTGTGTACATGCAAATATGTGTGTATGTATGTATGCATATGCATGTGTGTATGTATACATGTGTGTACATGTGTGTATGTATATGTGTGTATACATGTATGTATGTATGCGAGTATGAGAATGAATATGTGTGTGTATGTATATGCATGTGTAATCTAATATGCATGTGTGTATGTAATATGCATGTTTGTATGTAATATGCATGTATGTATGTATACGTGTGTACGCATGTGAGTATGTAATATGTATGTGTATGTATATGTATGTGTGTATGTAATATGTATGTGAGTGTGTATGTAATATGTATGTGTGTATGTAATATGTATGTGAGTATGCGTATGCATATGTGTGTGTATGTATGTATGCATCTCTCTCTCTATCTTTCTCTTTCATCTCTCTTTCTTTCTCTCTCTCTCTCTCTCTTTATGTTTCTCTAGATCTCTCTCTTTCTTTCATCTCTCTCTATCTCACTCTATATCAATAGAAAACAAAACAATCACTTACATCGATGTAATTGTTTGGAGCGTTGTCATCAAGGTCCACTTAATGTTGCCCTTCGTCGAATTCCAAAGATTTGATGCCAAAAAGCTCTTGCAAAATGAAAGAGAAGAGAAATTAGAAAAGGGAAAACACAAAGAAAGAGAAAGGGTGCTATAGTATGTGCAATTCTTACCAAAATTTCAGATCTAGAGAAATAGAGATGTAGAGAAAGAGAGAGAGAGAGAGAGAGAGAGAGAGAGAGAGAGAGAGAGAGAGAGAGAGAGAGAGAGAGAGAGAGAGAGAGAGAGAGAGAAAGAGAGAGAGAGAGAGAGAGAGAGAGAGAGAGAGAAAGAGAGAGAAAGAGAGAGAAAGAGAGATAAAGAGAGAGATGTGTGTACACAATAGGTTCGGAATGTAGTTCACGCACGCAAACTCGACAGTACCAAACTTTGGTTCAAAATGCAAGTAGATGTCAAATTTTTGCTCTCGGGCCCGGTTAAAAGTTGCCTCTATATAAGCGCCAGTATGAGCGTCGGTAACTTAGAGTAAAGTACCGACACCTATACCGGTGCTCATACTGACACCGTGTATACCGAGGATTAAATGACCATTGGTATTGCATCCGTGGTTTTTCAAGCATTTTCAACGATCATACCGACGCCGAGGGGTGACGGTCGATATGGGCAACGTCGGTATGCCCCTCATATGTTGTAGTGATAGTGCTACATGGGAGGGGGTTAGCACTTTTCAAACACGATTTTGAGATTGGACAATACCTTCCCAAGGGCCTTGTTAAAGTGAAGGATATGGGGAAACCACTGAGATATGACTATGTACATTGGATACATGGGATGTAGTAATTCATTAATTCTTTCTTTTCTGAAGGACCTTCAATACCATTTTTAAGGAAAAAAATGGAGTTAAGGGGAGAGAAATGTTATTTGGGAGCACTGACTAAGGGAGTGTGGAAATCACCCCTTAGACTTGAGTTAAGTGGGCTCACACATGAGTTCCATGTGGCACTCATGTGTGAAGCCATTTGGGAGCTCCAAATGATAGACAAAGAGAGAAAATTAAGTGTAGTTCTATGTGGCTAGTAGGACCAATAATCGTAGAACTTTTCGTGTGTTCAAATCCAACAAACTAGCCAAAATGTACCATCTCCATCTCAAGTTTTAAGCTTGTAGAAACCCAAAAATGGGAGAGCTCATCGAGGAGAGACTCAACACCATTCTTGTGATAGAATCCAATTCACTCTTCATGGTACACTTCCACTTGACATGATCCTTTGTTTGCATAGCCTCTTTGTAGCAAAAAAGGCTCATCAGCCTTTATTCACATAAAGAAATCCAAACTTGGAACATATTTATAGCCTATTTATCATACGAAAGCGCACCAACACTTTTCAACATGAAAAAATCTAGCCTTGGAACATATCTATCAGGTGGATGCAAGACACATGCAGAACGTCTCAATGGCTATTGAATAGGAACATTTGCAAACTGATATGATTCGAGATTCTCCGGAACATCAATATTTGTATCATTCTTATGCATGATAACTAGAGGACTAGTATCCTCAAAAATAACTCTTCTCATTTCAACCTCCTTAATGGGTTGTTTATGCATTTAAAGTCGTTAACAATGACATCACTACTTTTGATAATTGACCATGGTTTAGGATCCCATAAGTGATATCCGAATTGATCATCTTAATCATATCCAAGACAAATGCATTTATTTGAATTGTAGTCCAGATTTTGTCTACAATTCTTGGGTATAGGAAAAAACTCTTTAAAAACCAAAAGCTCTAAAGTGATCATAGTAAGGTGGCTTCCTTGTCCATAACTATTGTGCCACTTTGTGTTGGTAGTACTAGATGAAAGGTTATTCACATGAACTCTAGTCATTAGTGTTTTTGCCCAAAAGCCTTGTGAAAGGTTTGCATGATGCAACATAGAAACTACTCCATCTTCAATACTTCTATTCATCCTCTCAACTCCAACATTATCTACTAGGGTACAACCACTACAAGGAATGTGGGGGCATAGTGACACTTAACTTGACACGTGCATTTCATTCGATCAGGTGTCAAGCACACACCATCATCTAAATGATGTTAATCTTGACTTTATTTCTGATGCTGTTTTCGATGCTCATAGCCACATTCATGAACGCATCGCTAACTGAACGTCGCTTATACGGCTTATAAGTGAGTATCACTTATGTGACATTGATGCATCACTTATGCAACATAGTTGAGCATTGCGTATGCAACCCTTTTCATGATTGCATGTACGAAACTTTTACATCGCCTATGTGACGATCGTGTTTGATAAAAAAAATGTTGGATCGCTCTTCAATCATCATTTTACGTGCATGTGATCAAAGAGCTCTCCAACATTTAGATCTGCAGTGCGCTTACGAGATCTAGCAATCTCTTTCTAAATTTGTCTCTTTTCTAATCTCTCTGTTATTGTCTCTCTCTCTCTCTCCTTCTTTCTACCTCTT
Source organism: Ceratopteris richardii (assembly GCA_020310875.1). Taxonomy (NCBI): domain Eukaryota; kingdom Viridiplantae; phylum Streptophyta; class Polypodiopsida; order Polypodiales; family Pteridaceae; genus Ceratopteris; species Ceratopteris richardii. The sequence continues at coordinate 112,998,296 of CM035426.1, read as the reverse complement.
TCTCTTTCAATTTCTTATTGTCTTTCTCTCTCATCTCTCTCTCTCTCTCTTTCTCTTTTTCCTTCTCCCTTTTGACTCTCTCTCTCTCTCTCTCTTTGCAGGTTATTCAAGATGTTCACCAAGCATAAAATATGGCCAATTATTGTAAGTACAATTTTTGTTTTTTGTATATCATTGAAATTCTTTTATTTTCATTAATTAACATACTCACACTTACTCATTCATATGCACATATACACATATACATGAACATGCATGCTTACACATATACACACACATACACATGCACATACACACACATATACACACATACACATACACACACATACAGACACATACGCTTACACATACACCTCTACACATACATATACACATGCATATGCACAAATATATCCACAAACACATAAAAGGACATGCATGCATTTTGCATATACACATACACATACACACATTAACACATACTTATACACATGCATATGCACATTCACATGCATGCACATACACATGGATGCAAATGGAGATGCATGCACATGAACATGCATGCTCATACATATACGCATGCATACCTACATACATACATACATACATACATACATACATACATACATACATACATACATACATACATACATACATACATACACACACACACACACACACACACATATATATATCTATATATATATATATATATATATATATATATATATATATATATATATATATATATATATATATATATATATATATATATATATATATATATATATATATATATATATATATATATATACACACACACAAACAACATACTTATACACATACACATACATATGCACATACATACATATACACACACATACACATACACATGCACATACATGCATAGATATACACACATACAAATACACATGCACATACACACACATACACTTACACATTCACATGCACATGCATATGCATACATATACACACCCATACACATACACACATATACACACACATACACATGCATATATACCTACTCATACACATACACATACACATACATACACATACATACACTTATGCACAGACACATACATACACTTATGCACAGACACATACATACAGTTATGCACAGCTTATGCACAGACACATACACATACACATACACATACACATGCACATACACACATATACACACACATACACATACATATGCACATACACACATTTGCACATACACATACACATACACATACACACATATACACACACATAAACATAAATATGCACATACACACATACACATACATACACATACATATACATATACATACGCACATGCATATGCATAAAACATATTACATGCACATATATACGCACACATATACACACATACATTCATATAGACACACTTACACAAATATAGATATATACCTACATGTGCATACATACATTTTATATACACACAACTACATGCACATACATAGATATATACACACAAACACACAAAGTAATAAATCACATGTGAAATATAAACAATAATAAAAATCATTAAAACAAGACTTTTCATTAATTAGTACCATAGAAACAATTCAAAACATAAATAGAATGAGAAAATATATAGATATAAAATAAATATGTATATCAATGTAAAATATATATCCAATGTAATATATCAATCATCTCAATAATCATCATCCACATCATCATGTAAGTCATCATCATGATCATCCTCATCATCATGATCATCCTCATCATCATGATGATCTGCATGATCTCATGTATCTGTAGTGGCATCATGGGTGGAGGTGTGACCGCTCTTTGGCGATCACGATCATCCCACCTATGTCTGTCTCTCCACCACATCCATATCTCGATCTCCATAATACTCTTGTATTACATATAGACATCAATAAAAATAAAATAATTACATGAAATTTAGTAATACTCTCCAAAGCATTTGGATGATCTTCACGTACTCACTCAATTGTGGTGATTGGTTGAGATCAATTTATAGTAAGGATCTCAATAAAAATATTTATCTTTGACATCGATGATTCTTGACTGATGATCATCCATTAAGATGCAAAAGAGAAGTGATACATTTTAATGATAAGATTGAAACAGGTCAATGTCCAAAACCAATGACACCGATGGATTGGTATCATAATGGACAAATGGGCCTCTTATAGATCCACAATCCAAAACCTTCTTGAACATGATGAGAATGTAAAGATTAGAGGTAAAGGAAAATTGGTGCTAGCAATGAATATGTTGATATGGTATTCTTTGGAGTATTGGAGATAGTTAAAGATCTCTCATCTTCTTGATCCTATGCATATATTCAAGAATATAGGTTATTCATTATGGCAGCATCTTCTTGGATTAAAGGAAACAATAGGATCAACAAATGATTTAAAGGATCAAAGCTCAAAACCAAAGTTATGGCCAATTTTTGATAGAAATCTATAGGAAATAACTTATGCATATGATCCTTGGATACTTATTATAAAAGAGATGCAAAATATCAACAATAGGATTCAATCGATTCGAACACATATAGGATATGGAGCATCTTTCCAAAACATGTTTACTATGGATGATATGAGCTTATCTCGGTTAAAGAAACATGATTAACATAACTTTTTAAAGCACATTCTACCTCTGGTTATCAATGGATGTACAACAAAAGGAGTATGGGATGTGATCTATCATCTTGGATTGCTTATAAGGTAATTATCATACTTTTATATTTAATATATAAAACTACCTAATACCTTTTATTTACAAAATAGTTTCTTTATAATTTAATTTATGATAATAATAGGTGGATCACATCAAAACAGATTGACAAAGACTCGATCCCACAAAAGAAACATGAATGCACGAAGCTACTATGTTTGATGGAGAAAGAGTTTCCAATATCATTTTTTGATATTTAACTTCATTTATTAGTCCATCTTGTGGATGAAATAGAGATTGCAAGTGTTGTAAACACTCGATGGATGTTTTGGTTTGAGAAATTTATGGGAATATTAAAAGGTTGTGCAAAAAAGAGCAAAATCAGACAGATCTATGGCAAAGGGGTGAATGCTTAAGGAGTGCATGTACTATGTTAGTGAATACCTTGAAGGATTTCATGAAGAAGCTCTATGTGCATGGATCAACGAGTCTTCTTTGAAAATAACAAATGAGGTATTATGAGGTAAGGGAGTTCCATTTCAATTCACATTGCAAAAAAAAAGTTATGTTCCTACTTTTGTAGCATATAATAGAGAATGCATGCAAGCATTCGTTGGTGAGTATGAGCATAAACTTCAAAATATCTGAAGTAAAAGATGGAGAAACAAAAGATATAAACATACTCTTGATAGTAATGAGAATACAAATATATGATTGGATATATACTCGTATGCAACGAGCCAATGCAAATAATGAACAAATCTTAGATGATCAGAGGGAGTTATTGATAGGTTCTAAACAAAAGGTAATTTTATTTTAATAATATTGTATTTTTTCATATAAATGTATATTAGTTTCTCTTTAATAATTTACTTTTTATTGCAAGCTCAAATTTTCACTAATATATGGGCTTTTGGATAGCATACAAGAATCAAAATGATTGATTCTTTACGTAAAACAGAGGATTCTAGCATTGTTGCTTCTTTCAAGCGATATCACATGCTAGCTCAAAATATATGAACCTTACAGATATCCAACTTAGTTACATAGGAACTGTTGTTGGTGTCTATGAAACATCATTTCCTATGTTCAAACAAGTAATTTTTTTTGTTTTTTATGATATAATTTATTTTTTAAGCATATAATAATGAATTTTTGTTTTTTACATTTTGATAGGTTTTTTTTAAGGTTGATTGGTTTTGAACTAAGTATAAAGGTAGTAACTCCACACTGAGAAGGGAATTATCTGGGTTTTGGGCAATTCATTCTTTGAAAATAATGTGATTAACTAGAGAACCATATATTCTTCCTAGGCATATTGAACAAGTATTTTTTAATAAAAACCATGATCTTCATCCTTGGTGGCAACTTATTCATGTTTAACCTAGAGGTCGGTCATTGTTTGAATAGTTTATTGTTACAAAGATTGAAGAAAGTAAAGTTGATGGTTCATAATCAAATATTGATATATCGGCATCTCAAAGAGAAATTAGAATCATTATACATGACAACGATAATAATATGCTTAATGTAGAAGATAACACTCAATGTGCTGCTCCTACTAATGATGAAGAGGAATTAGCAGAATTTGATATTATTCCATCAATAGATGATGTCATTTATGATAACACAGATTTAACAATAGAAGAAATAATAGAAATCAATAAGGATAATGAAGATGAGACTATATTGGTATCTTAGCAAAATGATGATAATAATGAAAACACATGAGTAGATTAGACAGTAGATTCTACTCTAGTTAGTCATCATTAACTTAAATCATTTGAATGGTTACTAGACAATATGTTCTCTGTCATTCTATTCTAAGGGAATCTGAACACAGACATGAAAACATGTTCTTTTAAGTTAGAACATGAAGCTTGGGGGTATGCTTAAAGTTTTGTCTATAGCTTTATTTTCGAGGACAAAATTTCTCTCATGTATGTATGCATATGTGTGTATATATATGTGTGTGTATTCATGTGTACTATATGTATACATGTGTTAGTATGTACATATGTGTGTGATATATGTATCCATGTATTAGTATGCAAATGTGTATGTATGCATGTGCATTTGTGTCATATATTATATGCAAGTGTGCTTATAATTGTGTATGCATGTATATGTATACATGTGTGCATGTAGGCATGTATGTGTGATGTGTATGTATCTACATGTGTGTTTTATATATATGTATGTGTATATACATGAGGCATATGTATCTTTATATGTATTATTGTCCTCATTAATTCGAGTAGCTATATATAGAGGCACAAGGTTCGGAGGATAGACATCTCTTCAGTAGGTAAGGACTAGATGCAATGTATATGTATAGTTCAACCATATGGAAAATGCATAGGGGTACAGAAGTATGAAAAACATATGGTTGAAAATACCATACGTGTGTGCGCGTGTGTGTGTGTGTATATACACATGTGTGCATGGTTGGTGCTTGATGCATCAGGAACCCCTTTTCTTAAATTTACTTACTTGTACCTGATTGCCATGTTAGATAAGGGACTGCTCTTTTTTCTCAAGGCTCAGGTCGATTTACTATATTGTACGTGTTATTTACTGGACTCACATACATATATATGTGTGTGTATATATATGTGGGTATGTGTGTGTGTATATATATGTGTGTGTAGATAAATGTATGTGTAAATATATATATTTATATATTTATAAATATATATATATATATATATATATATATATATATATATATATATATATATATATATATATATATATATATATATATATATATATATATATATGTGTGTGTGTGTGTATATATGTGTGTGTGTGTGTGAATATGTGTGTTAATATATGTGTATATTACACACACACATATATATATATATGTATATATATGTGTACACACACACACACACACACACACACACACACACATATATATATATATATATATATATATATATATATATATATATATATATATATATATATATATATATATATATATATATATATATATATATACACACACACACACACACACATATATATATATATATATGTGTGTGTGTGTGTGTGTATATATATATATATATATATATATATATAACAAATAAAAGCAATGCATACCATGCATTATCACGATGATGTGTCATAAGTATCTGCATCTCTTTAAGAAACCACTTATGAAACCACCTAGTGCCAAATTCTATCTCCAATGAACTAAGTACATACTTTTTGTCTCTCTCATGAGACTCAATGCAAAAGAGAAAACCGTATAAATAACACATAAGATATTTATCTCAATTTATATGTAAAACTTATACTTACTTCCATTTCAAGTGCACAAAATGCAGATACGAGTCACATAGAGCATTCATTCTTCTTTAAAACTCCAACCCATGCATCATATATACTATATTCTCCTTAGGTTCTATAACCCACTTGAACCCTAGACTACCTATGCATGTCCTCATAAGCACCTCTACTGTGCTCTCACGAGCTGGAGGTGGTATAGGTGTAGTAAAAATAAATAGATAAAATGAGTCAAACATGTGTTATAATATCATTAAAAATATTAATTTATGAAAAGAAAACATACCTATGGGAAGATAAGTCTCTTCCTTCAAATGGAGCCATAGAGGAGCCTTCCTCTGGCCACTAGGTAAACATCTGTATGGTAAGTCTAATTCCTCATCATGCATGTTTGCATATTCATGCATGAGAGCCCCCAAGGAATCATACGGAACTTTCCCTCTTAAAAGATTCTTTATGAGAGTAAGTTTCACCTTTCTCTTTGTACTGAGATCCATAATATCTATACATATGAAACATATATATATATATGTATATATGTGTGTGTGTCTTTTTACATGTGTACATATGTGTATGTTTATGTGTATGCATGTGTATCTGTGTGTATGTGTGTGTCTCTTTGTGTGTGTATGTGTATGTGTGTGTCTCTATGTGTGTGTATGTATATGTGGGTGTGTTAGTGTTAGCATCCATGTGAAAGGCCAAAATGTAATGGCGACCGAACACTTTTGTACATGTTCTTTAATAAGCCATGTAGTGGAGAGGTCAGCCATAGACTGTGTTTGACTTCATTTGTAACACCTAAAAAGTCTATGTTTGTGCTCCCTGTGTATTGTGTTCTCTATGTATTCTGTAGCCTATGTGTGGAGTACCATGTGCCATGCTTATCTGTGGAGTACTCGTTAATCTAAAAGGTCCAAGCAGGGTTAATTTTTTACCCTAATGCCACTGAGGTCCAAGAACATCAAGAAGAGTGTTCTTTCTACTTCTTTGACAATGAATGTTCACCTTTTGGGCTTTGTTTTCAGCCACACTAGTTAATCTACAAGTTTCTTGAAAGGTTTTATTTATGGTGGGAGTAGCCACCACAAGTCTATGCATGTTTCTTGAGTGTAAAGAACAAAGTTAATAGACACTTGCAGCTTTTCTTCACTAGTGTTTGGGCAATGAATTCAGATTTTTAGTGCCATTTTACTGCATATATTGAGCACATACACACTATGTACGCTTTTGTGGATACCGCTTATGTACATCCATGTGGTTATTGATATAGAAGTTACATTTTTGCATAAAGCCTTTTACATTTGATAAAGAGGGTCATGGTGAGGTTTTCTTAACTAGGAGACACCCTTGTAGCAGCTACACTTATCAATGTCCTGATTATAGTCGTCTTTGCAACTGGTGAGAATGTTTCCTCATAGTCTATACCATATGATTTTGAGAGCATCCTTTGGCAACTAATCGTGCCTTGTACCTACAAAATGATCCATCTAAATTTCGTTAAACTTTATACACACATCTACAAGCAATTACCTTTTGATTGAGTGACATTGGAACCAAATCCCAAGTTTCTATCTCCTTCAATGCATCTACTTCTTCTTTCATGACCTTTTGCCGATTAGGGTTTCCCTTTGCCTCTTCATAGGTTGAGGGATCCTTTAAAATAGAGTCTTTTACCAAGTAAATTGAATGCTTCGTAATAAATGTGGAATCATATCCATACCTTTTTGGTTGTTTCTTCTCTCTTGCTGATCTTCTAGGTGCTTGTTTGGAGCATTCTCCAACCTCTTGCATCTTTGATTTGCCTCTTGACTTTCATAGCTTGTAATCCTTTTCCCTTTCATCTTGGTCATCATCTGTATCACTTCTTCGATCTTGGACCTGTGTATCATGCTTGCTTCCTAATTGATGAGAATTAGAATCAAGATCATATGGTAGAGTTACCTTTTGTTTGTCTTCATCATACCAGATATGTATTCTTCAAACACAACCTCTCTACTTGTAGCGAATTGATTGGTTGAAGGATTATAGAACTTATAACCCATGTGAGTTGAATCGTATCCAATAAACACTGCCTTTGTTGCCATTTCATCTAGCTTACCTCTTATTTGTGATCGTACATGAACACAAGCTAAACAACCAAAAACCTTGCAATGTCCAAGACTAGGTTTTCTTCCATGCCATGCTTCATAAGGAGTCATAACTTGAAGTGATTTGGATGGTAGTCTATTGACAAGGTACACAACAGTTGAAATTGATTCTGCCCATAGATAATGTGGAAACTTCTTCTCCTCAAGCATTGTTCTGGTTGATCCAACCAATGTCTTATTTCTCCTCTCGGCGGTTCCATTTAGTTGCGGAAAGTACTTGGTAGTCACTTCCCTTTTGATACCTTTATCCTGCAAGGACTCGTCAAATTTTCTGGATAAGTGTTGCAAGAGAATTTCTATTACGACCAATGCAAGAGAATGACTATTACGACCACCACGTGCTAGAGAGATGACCCTCCTCCCAACCAAATGCCTCTATATATAGCTCTCTACAGGGCACTGCCTTCTTGGGTAGGTGGATACTAACCATCCAAGTGTCAGCCATGTAACTGTATGTGCGCCAAGTGTCCCACTTAACTTGAGTTAACTCAAGTGGATGCTTCTAGAAGGCTCTAGATCTCTTTGGGCAAAATACTCTCCCCATGTCCCCCATGGGGATTGAACCCAAGACCTCCTCCTTTGCATCCTTGAGACTTAACCACTAAGCCTAAGTGGATCACTTGTTCACAAGTTCACAAGAGCACAAGACCTCCTAGTAAGTCTAAACTCGAGATCTTTGGTCATACACACGAATGACCAATTGGTGTCTGATTTTAGATCTGTCTGAACCATTCGGACCCCTAGATCATAAACTTACTTTATTACATTCTTCGCCCCTTGGAAAATATTTTCGTCCTCGAAAATAGAGCTATATATCTATTGTAGGCAACCCCCGAGCCTCATGTTTTAAAACTGGAAGAACATGGTCATGTTCTAGAACTGGAAGAACATGTCTCATCTCTGTGGTGGCATCCCTATCCAAATGATTCAAAAAATAGTGACTTGCTTTGCATTTTGGTAAAGTAGTCAAAGTACAAAGTAGTAAATGAATAATAAGGGTGGATCTAAAAACATCCTTGGCCAATTCATAGTTTCTCGATGTGCGATCCAGGCACAAACATGTGAACTGGGTGGATTCAACTTACTAGTTCATTTCTGGGCATGACTAATGCATGGACTCATTAATGAAGGTGGGATTTTTATCCCTTATAAGATTTTGAGTACTCTTGATTCACTTGAATTTGATTTGGAGCATTTAACTTTGGTTTTCTCAAACATCTAACTTGGATGTTTGTTCGATGGTTTGCTCTTATCCAATAGTTATTTGATTTTTTCACCTGACTGGAGGACTACTTTGTCCAAATGGGTTAAAAAATCATACGTAAACTGTAAAGGATAATTTACCATTTACTTTGAGTCAACCAAAGTATAACTTGACCAATTTAAATAAAAAATGAAAATTGTCCAACTTAGGACTCTTTTCTCAAAGACTTGAGCTAAAAGTTCTTGGGAATTGTCAATCTGTTGAGCAATTCCTAACTTCTCTATTCTAGAGTATACTAGACTCTAGGAAATCATTTATGCTATAACTTGAAGCAAACTCAAATGAATAAGTCAAATTTGGACTTATCATCTTTTAATTTTTGAAAATGTTCTTGTAAAAAACATCTATCTAGGATGTTCAATCTAGTTATCTAGTTCTAAGTGGCTAACCCTGGTCTTTTACAAAGGAATCAGATACCATATCTGAGCCAATTCCAAAAGATTTGGAAAGCGGAAAGAAATAACTAAAACTTTGTACAGCCAAATCATACTTTGAAGACAGGTAAACTTGCTGTGAGTCAAAGTCTAGACAACTCTAGACTTTAATTTCTCAAAGTTCTGTTTCAACATGATATTTTCTATCTTTAAGAGAAATAAGATGGATTCTCAAAAAGATTCAAAGAAAATCAAAAACATCATCCAACTACAAGATATTAGTGTGGTAGCTAACATCAATGTGTCGACCCACTGAGGTTCTATTGATGAGTTTTGAATTCAAATAATGCTTCACTTGAAACTAAGTTCATGTCATATTCAGTCTTTCTGACTCCTTATTGGGAATGCAACTCTTGTGCATTTCTTTGAGTCAAAAGAGTGAATTTACCAAGTTACACTAGGAACTTGATGCTTAACTTAGTCAATCAGATCCTTGGTTGAAAAGATCAACTCAAAGTCCAACTTTTTCAGAAATTTATCCAATATTTTCGAATTAACAACACTTTATCTTGAAGTGTTTTCAAGAAGATCTTGGAAGTTACTTACTTCATATCTTTTGCTTCCTTGATCTTGAAGTTATCTTGAAGTACTGATTTTATCCTTCTTGCATTAAACTCCTTCTTTGAAGTTTTAATTCCCTTGAGGATCAAACCTAACTTCAAGATCCAAACTAGGACTAAAAGATAATTATCATCCCATGGTCCGATGTCCCATACCATCTTTCCTACATCAATCTGAGTATAAAATCTGGTGTCCCATACCACCCAATTTTATATTCACATTAATGTGTGGGTGATACTTATCCTAGAGTCAAAACATCTCTTGATAGAGTACCTTCTCGCTTCAATTCTTGACAATAATTTTGAAGTTTCAGGCATTACCTCTAACTAGATTTTCTAGGTTTTGATTCCTTCACATGATCGTTTCATAATCACGTGCTTTGACTTCGAAATTTGAAAACCTTTTGATGGAATATCCATCCTTCTTTGCTAGGGTTTTCAAATAAAAAGCAAGTAGAATTCCAAGTACTTGAATTTTCTCAAAATCAAGTTCAATTGGTTTATCCTTGACCAACTTTGTAGTGACAAGAGCTTTTGACCTCTTGCCTTTAGATTCCTTTCTTTATTGATGCTTTAGGTGCCTACCCCAAGGACTTTATACGAATCTTTCTGCTACTTAAGTCTTAAGCATCCGCTCATGCTTTCTAGATTTGTACCAAAAAATCCCTTTAAGGATAGGTAAACATTTATGTTTTACCTTCCATAGACTTAAGTACCGTCTTCACGGTTGCAGACTACATACTTGGAATATCTACACTGTTCAAACTTGGAACAGCTTACTATTTCGATTGCCAATACTTGGGCAAACTTCACAATAGTAAACACATATATAATGTGAAGGCTTCTTCGTTTTGATAACCAAATCTCACAAAAGTGAGATCAAGCAATGAAGTCGTTGCAGAATACAAACAGATAGAATAATATGGCACACGAAATAAAATTATATGAAGAATAAAAGAATTTTTCCATGACATGAAGAAGATAAACTATCAAGAAGTCTTCATGGAAGCTATATATCAAGGAAGATGATGATGAACCACCAAGGTCACCATGGAAGCTAGCCTAGAGCTCTGATACCAATGCAAGAGAATTACCATTATGATCAATGCAAGAGAATGACTATTACGACCACCACGTGCTAGAGAGATGACCCTCCTCCCAACCAAATGCCTCTATATATAGTTCTCTATAGGGGACTGCCTTCTTGGGTAGGTGGATACTAACCATCCAAGTGGCAGCCATGTAACTGCATGTGTGCCAAGTGTCCCAGTTAACTCGAGTTAACTCATTTTATATTCTCCTCCCAACCAAATGCCTCTATATATAGCTCTCTCCAAGGGACTCCCTTCTTGGGTAGGTGGATACTAGCCAACCATGTGTCATCCATGTAATTGCATGGATACGACCAAGGCAAGAGAATGATTGTTACGACCACCATGTGCTAGAGAGATGACCCTCCTCCCAACCAAATGCCTCTCTAGGGTGCTGCCTTCTTGGGCAGGTGGATACTAACCATCCAAGTGTCAGCCATGTAAGTGCATGTCCACCAAGCGTCCCAGTTAACTCGAGTTAACTCAAGTGGATGCTTCTAGAAGGCTCTAGATCTCTTTGGGCAAAATACTCTCACCATGTCCCCCATGGGGATTGAACCCAAGACCTCCTCCTTCGCATCCTTGAGACTTAACCACTAAGCTAAGTGGATCACTTGTTCACAAGAGCACAAGACCTCCTAGTAAGTCTAAACTCAAGATCTTTGCTCATACACATGGATGACCAAACGGTGTCCGATTTTAGGTCTTTATGAACCGATCAGACCCCTAGATCATAAACTTACTTTATTACAAGTATTCTCCCCCTCCATCAGATCTGAGCTTCTTTAGTGATCTACCTATATGATTCTCCACATGTGCTAGTACTTCTTGAAGCAATCAAGCACTTCATTCTTATTCTTGATAAAGTATAGAATAGTCCATCTACTATGGTCCTCAATAAATGAGACATATTACCTTGATCCTGTCAATGAAGGTTCTTGACTTAGTCCCCATACGTTTGTATGTACTAAGTCCAATAAGTTGTTGTGGATGTAGCCTTTGTGGTTGAATGGTTGTGTTTGTGCCTCCCCAATGTGACATGCATCACAGTTGTTGATCATGTGTTGCTTTGATATGTTCAACAGTCCTAGAACACTTTGATCCCTGCATATATCCTTCAAGGTTCTTTCATTCACATGAGAAGTTTCTAATGCCACACTTCAAGCTCACTTAGGCTTTGAGACCCAAAGTTGGATAGAGCTATGTTCTTGGTTTCTCCTACTTCAAAAGTAAAGAGCCTACCATGCTTCTCATCTCTGGTTATCTTCTTGAAGCCTTGACATGGATCTTCCACAAAAGCTCCATGTTGGGTGAACCTAACTTGCAATCCTTTTTCAACTATTTGGCCTACACTTATTAGGTTTTTAGTGATAGTGTGTACATAGAGAACCTTACCTAGAATGTTTGTCTTGCCATTGGAAGCTTTGACATTACCAATCTTCTCCACATTGTGTTTCGTATCATCCCCTGTTTGCACTTCATGTCTATGCTTTGGACTTTCTAAATCAGATAGAAGAGTAATGTTGCCCACAACATGATTCAAACATCCTGAATCCATGTAGAACAAATGATCATCTTCTTTACCTTCTTTGTGGCTTAGATTCATGACAAGCAATGAGTCTTCATGTGGTTGATCTTCTGAATAATTATTGTAGTCCCTTCTCAGTTATAGCCTCTATTGTTATTGTCGAAGTTGTGTCCACCTCTACCTTTATTGCTGCCATATCCACCTCTTTCACTTCCTTTTTGGGTCTTCCAATTGAACCATCAATTTTGAGTGGTGTGGTTGGTCTTATCACAAATGGCACAAGGTTGAACATTCTGACCTTTGGCTTTGTCTTGGTTTGGTCCTTTCTTCTTCCCTTTCCACTTGCTTTTGCTTGCGAAGTTGGCTTGGGAAGTCTTTTCTTCATCCTCTTCCTTCTTCATGCCTTTCAGCTTCTTGTCCTTCTTATTTGCATATAAAGCACTAGTTGAATTACCGTGATAGGTGTTACCTTCCTTTATGCTATTTTCGGCATCTTGATTGAAGAGTTGTCCAAGAAAGATGTTGAAGTCTGGAGTTTTCACATCCATGATGAGATCATAAGCCGTTGTGAAGGATTGCAATTGCTTATCACTTCGAATCCCATTGAGAATTTGCCTCATGATAGCCTCTTCTTCAATCAGCTCTCCCCAATGGATGCTAACTGATCCACAACCTCCTCGACCTTGATAACAAACTCCGTAATGGTCTTCTTAGGTGTCTTCTTCATTTGTTTGAACTCGTTCCAAAGATGATTCTTTCTTGCTTTGGTACTAGCAGAAAAGAAAGTCTCGAGGGCATCCCAAGTCTCTTGAGATGTCTTGCATCCTCTAATATGTGGTAATAGAAAGTCAGAGATAGAGTTTAGTATGTGCAACCTTGCTTGAGCATCCCGTGCACACCAAAGTGTGAGATTATCTGTCTCCTCTTGTGTAGGTCCTCCTTTGGATCTTGGAATAGGCATAGCTTCATCACCTGCTACAATTCCATAAAGATTTCTACCTTGCAAAAAGGCCTCCATTCTGATTTTCCAAGGCATGTAGTTGTGCCAATCAAGTTTCTCAATCATTGAGGGAAAGCCATCACCCATCTTGATCTAGCTCTGATATCACTGAAAGAACTTGGAGAAGCTTGTAGGAGGTAGAAAACTGAGTTTCAAAACGACAAAGTTTGGTCCAGCCAACCGGCACAAGACGAGCCCTTGAGCTTATGGAGACTCAAATAGACCTTATGGGGATATGATAAGTGCAAAGAAATGAACTATGTACTTTGGAACATCAAGGAGAAGGGCTCCATACAAAATAGATAGGTTTGCACGTCAACTAGCTCAAAATATTACTATCTATGGAAGAGATAATGAACTTCAAATGCTCAAAGCAACCAGCATGATTACAATTAGAAAAAGTCATTTTAGGGGAGTGATGCACATAGGCTTGAGTGTATAGAATGCACAAAAGTATAAGGTTTAAGCAAAATATGCTATAGGAATGAATCAAATACTCAACGGTGTGAAGTATTTCGATGGCGATGCACCGTGCTGTACTCTCCTTCTCGAGAGCTCCACGACGATATGCTCGGAGTTGAAAACCAAGCTCCTGATGCCGCACACAGTACTCCGCACAGAGGCTGTAGAATACGGAAAAAACACAGTACACAGGGAGCACAAAGACAGACTACTTAGGTCTTACAAATGTGGTCGAACTTACAGTTCGTGACTGACCAGGCCACTATATGTTTTATTAAAGAACATATACAAAGAAGTGTCCGATGGCCATTTGACCTTTCACATGGACACTAACGGTAACAATCTCCCACTAAAGGCCAATATGGCCAGAGTAACTATGGGAGAAAAAAGAAAGAATGATAAAGAATACCTGAGTGTAAGTATACAAACTATACCTCCCACCTGATGGGCATGTTACACAGTATACAAGTGACTGCGTAAGATCAAGAATCAAGTAACCCCCATCAAGTGACAACAGTGTCGAAAGCTATCCTGTGGTAGAGCTTTAGTCAAAGCATCTGCAGCATTATCTCGAGTGTGAACCTTCTCAAGAATAATGCTCTCAGTGGCTAAGCAATCTCTAATGAAGTGATACCTCACCTCAATATGCTTGGTCTTTGCATGATAGACCGGATTCTTAGCCAAAGCAATGGCACTCTGACTATCACTGAGCAAGTGAGGTACATGCTGAGGCAAACCCATATCACAAGCAAGACGAGAAAGCCACAATGCTTCCTTACATGCCTCACTTGCTGCAACATACTCTGCTTCTGTGGTGGAAACAGCTGTACATTCTTGAAGACGAGATCTCCAAGAGATAGCACCTCCAGCAAAGTGAAAAATGTACCCTGATGTAGACTTACGATTGTCTACACAACCAGCATAGTCAGAATCTGTGTAACCAATAATGGATGCTTTCCCTCTGCCTAAGCATAGACACTTTTCCTTAGTGCCACTCAGATATCTCAAAATCATTTTGACCGCTTCCCAATGTTTCTTGCCAGGATTAGACATATATCTGCTCATAACTCCCACTGCAAATGCAATGTCTGGTCTCGTAGCTACCATAGCATACATGAGACTACCAACAGCAGACTGATAGGGAACTTTGGTCATGAATTCCTTTTCCTCATCTGATTTGGGGCAGTCATCCTTGCTCAATTTCACATATGTGGGTAAAGGTGTACTCAATGCCTTTCCACCCTGCATATTGAATCGGTGAAGTACTTTGGATATGTACTCACTTTGAGACAAGTATATGCATCTTTTACTCCTATCACGAGTAATGCGCATGCCAAGAATATGTTTGGCATCCCCCAAATCCTTCATATCAAATGTCTGACTCAACTTGTCTTTGAGAATTGACAAATCATAAGAGGACTTCCCAGCAATCAACATATCATCGACGTAAAGTATCAAGCATATCAAGCTGCCATCAGAACATCTCTTTGTGTAGAGACAATGATCCTCATTGCTCCGAGAATAGCCTTGGGACTTCATAAAAGCATCAAACTTTTGGTACCATTGTCTAGGAGACTGTTTAAGTCCATACAAGCTCTTCTTGAGCTTACAAACTAGACTTTCCTTGCCAGGAACTACATAACCCTCTGGTTGTTCCATATAGATCTCATCTGTAAGATCTCCATGCAAGAAAGCTGTTTTCACATCCATTTGGACTAGCTCTAAGTCCTCCATTGCAACGAATCCAAGCAACATGCGCAAAGTAGTCATCTTGACCACTGGAGAGAAGATTTCCTCAAAATCAACACCATGTTGTTGCTTAAAACCCTTTGCAACAAGTCGTGCTTTATATTTTGGAGAAGCACTATCTGATGTGAATTTCAGCTTATATACCCATTTACATGGTAAAGCTTTCCTGCCCTTTGGCAAAGGTACTAAGTCCCAAGTACCATTCTTGTGAATAGAATCCAACTCACTCTTCATGGCACGCTCCCACTTGACATGATCCTCTGTCTGCATAGCCTCTTTGTAGCAAGAGGGCTCACCGGCATCTGTTAGCATAACAAAATCTAAACCTGGAACATATCTATCAGGTGGATATGAGACACGTGCAGAACGTCTCAATGGTTGCTGAACAGGAACATGTGCAGACTGATCTGAATGGACATTCTCTTGAACATCCCTATGTGCAGCATTTTTATGCATGCTAACCGGAGGACTAGTATCCCCAAACACCACTCTTCTCACTTCAACCTCCTTAATGGGCTGTTTATGCATCTTAGACTCATTAAAAATGACATCACTACTTCTGATCACTGACCGTGTTTCAGGATCCCATAAGCGATATCCAAATTGTCCTTCTCGACCATATCTAAGGAAAATGCATTTCTTTGACTTATGGTCCAACTTCTGTCTAAGATTCTTGGGTATATGAACATATGCTTCACACCCAAAAACTCGAAGATGATCATAATATGGTGGTTTCCCTGTCCATAACTCTTGTGCCACTTTCAGACCTTTGGCAGTACTAGGTGAAAGGTTAATCACATGAACTGTAGTCAATACTGCTTCTACCCAAAAACCTTGTGAGAGGTTTGCATGATGCAACATAGAGACTACTCTATCTTGAATAGTTCTATTCATCCTCTCAGCTACACCATTCTGTACTGGGGTATAAGGAGCTGTAAACTCTCTACGAATCCCTCTACACTGACAGAAAAGGCTGAATTCATGTGAGGTATACTCACCCCCATTATCTGAATGTAAAGCCTTAAGCTTAGTTCCTTTTTCAGTCTCAACTGAAGCAAGCCATTTTCTAAAAGTAGGGAATACATCATCCTTCGATTTGATAGGATATACCCAAACTTTTCTAGTAGCATCATCTATGAAAGTGACAAAGTAAAGAGAACCACCTAAGGACCTAGTGGGCATAGGACCACACACATCTGTATGAACAAGATCTAAAGGCTGAATTGAAGAGTCAATGTGCGTTTTATGCACATTTTTGGTTTGCTTTCCATATTGACAATGCTCACAAAATGAAAAATCAGAGAAAGATAACACAGGTAAGTAGCCAGAACGAGAAAGATTTTCCATTCCACTACGAGATATATGGCCCAAACGACCATGCCAAATACAAGCCATAGGCTGTTCAGTAACAGCTAGCAAGTGTTCTTTCTGTGATACAAATAAAGGGTAAAGTGAGCCAACTTTCCTTCCTTTTGCAATAACCATATTGCCCTTTGATATACGAAAGGACTGAGCATAGAAGACCACCTTGTAACCAAGGTCATCAAGTTGACCAACTGACATCAAACTGCGTGATAACTGAGGTACATGACGTACATTATGCATAGTAAATTTTGAACCGTCAATGAACTGCACAACTACATCTCCAATCCCCACAACATCACACTGGTAAGAGTCACCAAGTCTCACGGTACCAAGAGACTTTGCTGCATAATTAGAGAACCATTCTCTATGTGGTGTCACATGGAAAGAAGCACCAGAATCTAGCAGCCAGGTGTGGGAAAGAGAATCAGCCATAAGTGCCTCAGATGGCACAGTACTATCAAGTGTCAACACATCAGCATCATCAGAAATAGCATTAATTTCTTCAATCTTCACAGTCGAAGTAGATGGTGCAGGTAACTGTTTAACATGCCCATCAACATTCTGTCCTTTACCTTTAGCATTCTTTAATGCATAACAGTCTTTCTTCATGTGTCCTTTCTTATGACAATAATGGCATTCAATATCCCTCTTCCTTGATTTACTTCTGCTCTTATTCCGTTGACCATTCTTTTCCTTGTTCTTGCTCCTGCCACGTTGTTGATTCTTTCCTTGGTAAGAATCACGAACATTATATGCATCTCCACTCTGAGTGCCAACCATAGATTTTCTACGAATCTCCTCACTCAAGAGTGCTCCACATATGTCATCATAGACGAGTTTACCACCTGGTGCACTATTGCTAATAGCTGTGCAAAATGTATCCCATGATGATGGCAGGGTGCATAACAACAATACTGCTTTCATTTCATTGTCCATATCCATTTTCTGAGCCTGTAACTGGGAGAATATGGCATCAAACTCATTTAGATGAGCAGCAACACTATCTGTGTCCTTCATACGAAGGTCGTATAATTTTCTCATCAGATATACTTTATTTGATGCCGTCTCTTTTTCATATGTATTGCATAACTTCTTCCAAAGCTCCTCTGCACTTTCACAGTCTAATACTGTAAAGTAAACATTATCTGCCAGGTGCAAGCGAATGGTAGACCTGGCCATTTCATCTAACTCATCCCAATCATCTTCATCCATGTCAGCAGGCTTCTTTGAAATCCCATTTACTGGCTTCCATTGCCTTCTTTGAATCAGCACATCTTTAATCTGATTCTTCCATAGAGCAAAGTTTGTGCCATCAAATTTTCGGATCTCAAAATGGTCTTTGCCCTGCAAGTTATAGCTCCTCCTCGGAACGCTAGCACTAGACCCTGATCCACCGGATGTGCCTGAGACCTCTGATGCCATGATCGTAGAGAACTGAATGAATGATAATGGAGCTAGAAGAGTCCAAACACCAACAAATAAGTGTATCAAGGAGTAAATCGACCACTATATAATTGACTAAACCAGAAATCTGGAAAAATTTTGCCAGAGTATCCTCTGCAAAATTAGCATATGACTAGTGTCAAAGTATCATAAAACTGCAAGTACTGACATGTCTACCTGCATAGTGAATCACTGACTCCACTGCATATAATCAGTTACCCAA
Source organism: Ceratopteris richardii (assembly GCA_020310875.1). NCBI lineage: Eukaryota > Viridiplantae > Streptophyta > Polypodiopsida > Polypodiales > Pteridaceae > Ceratopteris > Ceratopteris richardii. The sequence continues at coordinate 112,979,057 of CM035426.1, read as the reverse complement.
TAGAAGCCAACTAGGCTTATCGAGCACCTATGAAAAACTATCATACATCTCCTATGGCGAGGTTGGGTAAGTCTTCCACCTGCATCACCGAAGAGACCCCGACATCTGGGTGTCTCCCAGTTAAGAAAACCTCACCACGACCCTCTTTATCAAACGTAAAAGGCTTTATGCAAAGAACGTAACCGCTATATCAATGCCCACATGGACGTACATAAGCGGTATCCACAGAAGCGTACATGGTGTGTATGTGCTCAATATATGCAGTAAAATGACACTAAAAGGCTGAATACACAGCCCAAAAATTAGCCAATAACACCTGCAAGTGTCTGTCAACTCTGATGTTTTAGGCTTTAAAAAACCTGCATAAATTTGCAGCAACTGCTCCCACCAAAACTGAAAACCCCTCAAGAAACCTGTAGTTTTACGAGTGTGGCTGAAAATACAGCCCCAAAGGTTGATATTTATTGTCTGAGAAGTACAAGGAACACTCTTCTTGATGTTCTTGGACCTGTGTGAAGAGAACTACGTGCGAAAGTACTCCGAAATGGTTCCAAAAACACCCCAAAATTGCTTCAGAAATAGGCTTTAAAAGCAAAAATGAAGCTTTGAGGGACCAAAACTTGTTCAAGGTAATGTCAACCTTAGTCTTTCCCCTTCTTCAAACACCACAAGAGTGTAGCTTAGTGGCAAGAGATTGCCACAGTTAAGCGAGCTCTGGGGGAACAGTACTGGGATGGGTGACCTCCCGGGAAGTACCGGGAACCTCTATATTCCTTGATCGTTGAGGTCCTCCCTCGCGCGCAGCCAACGGCGCCAACGGTGACTTTGGTGACTCGGATGACAAGGTATGCCAAGGTCGCCGCCTTAGTCGTAAGCCTTGAAGAAAGCCTGGGGGGGGTGCCACCGTGCTGTACTCTCCTTTTCGAGAGCTCCACGATGATATGCTCGGAGTTGAAAACCAAGCTCCTGATGCCGCACACAGTACTCCGCATAGAGGCTGTAGAATACGCAAAAAACACAGTACACAGGGAGCACGAAGACAGACTACTTAGGTCTTACAAATGCGGTCGAACTTACAGTTCGTGACTGAGCAGGCCACTATATGTTTTATTAAAGAACATATACAAAGAAGTGTCCGATGGCCATTTGACCTTTCACATGGACACTAACGGTAACACGGTGGTACTTCCTATTTTTCAAGAATATGTAGAGATTGACCCCAAGACAGATAAAATGAGATTTCTCCAATTGTACTGAACCAAATTCTATGAAAATTTATAGGCATAGACTAGACAATAATATATTTCAGATGCACCATGTGTTATCAAATTTGCAACTCTGTATAGAGAGCAGAAGCCTTTGCAAGATTATTGTTGGCGAAGAAGATGATGCAGAGAAATGAAGGAGCAAGACAATGATGGTCGCAAGTATATGTATATTGCTTCCATGTATTGTACAAGTGATTTGAAGTCTTTATATAGACTCTAGGAGTTTTCCATGACTTCTACAGGTGGATTTTGAATTCAAATGAAGGTGGGAATGGTTGTTGAAGGGAATCAATTCACTTTCCTATAATCTAGGAAAAGTGAAGATCTAGTTTGATCTACTTTTAGGTGATTGATTGCTTGATTGAATGCAACTCAACCGCCACAAATTCGTCGGATTTGGGCTCTATATTTTTTATTTTACATGTGGAAAGCTCAAGGCTTTTACAATGGTAAAAGTTACATGAAAAATCTTTTTAAAAAATACAATAAATGAGCATAAGAAAAAAGAACTCTCCAACGGATATTTTTTCGATGTTATAGCCTTTAACGTAAATCAAATCCACCTCAAGCATAGTGTAAGCTTGATGTTCCAACACAACTGATGTACATTCCAACCATGATGGGCTACAAGTGCACAGATGCTATGAACAATAGTCATATGGCATGTAGGTGCAAAGGTCTCATCAAAATCAATGACTCTTTCCTATGCATAACCCTTTGCAACAAGCCTCGTCTTATACTTGTCAACTATTCCATCAAGCTTAAGCTTCAGCTTGTAAACCCACTTATTGCCAATGGCCTTCTTGCCAAGAAGCAAGGCACATAAGGATTAAGTACCATTCTTCATTATAGCATCATATTCAGATTACATAGCAGCCATCCAATTTTTAGAATTATGTGTTTCATCAAACAAAACAGGCTCATGCTCATCACAGAGACTATAGGCAACCATAGCATAGCAATCTAATGCAAAAGAGGCACTATGAGAGCTTGAATGGGTACGGTATGATAGAGGTGCATCCAATTTGTATCATACAAAGATTGTACCATCCATTTTGGCATAGTTTTTGCCTCCTCAATATCAACTCTCTCATCAAGTGCATCATGTAAATATGCATCAGAATTGGAATGATCTGCATCATCACATGAAACTAGCATAGCAATCTAATGCAAAAGAGGCACTATGAGAGCTTGAATGGGTACGGTATGATAGAGGTGCATCCAATTTGTATCATACAAAGATTGCACCATCCATTTTGGCATAGTTTTTGCCTCCTCAATATCAACTCTCTCATCAAGTGCATGATGTAAATATGCATCAGAATTGGAATGACCTGCATCATCACATGAAACCTAAAAAGTTTTAGAAGTTTCCTCATTAGGACGAGCACTAGACTCTCCACCTATAAAAGGAGGGAGAAAAGTATCATACATGTCTTTGGAGCTAACAGATGTCTCCTTGGTACATGAAAGTAATGGCTAATATAATATCTTCCACAAAATCAACATCATGGCTAACCAAAATGCATTTAGTCTATGGATGATACAGACAATAGCCTTTACTTTCAGAATTGTACCCAACAAAAATACATTTTACTACTTTATCATCTAATTTTTTGTGATGTTGTTCAGGCACTAATGCATATGCCAGACAACCAAAAACACATAGATGAGCAACAAATGGCTTCTGACCATGCCAAGTCTCATATGGAGTGATACACTATAATGCTTTAGTGGAGCACTTGCTAAGTACATATGCTGCACACATAACAGCCACAAGCCAGAAACTATGTGGTAAAGCTTGACTCTTGACCATACACTTGGCCATCTCCATGAGTGACATGTTCTTCCATTAAGCAATTCCATTTTGTTGAGGTGTATACGGAACTGTACACTGATTTTTTATCCCACGTTCAGCCAAAAATGCACTAAAGTTAAAAGACATATATCCCCCCCCCCCCCCCCCCCGGTGAGAATGGACGGTACCCCTTTTACATGCTAACAGATTTTCAGCCAAAACCAAAAACTGTTTGAAGCACATAAACAATTTCAACTTTGCCTTCAATGGACATACCCATGCATGCCTGGAAAAATCATCGATGAAAGTCACAAAGTAAAGATAGTTTCCCAAGAGGGTGTCTGCATAGGACCACAAACATCACCGTGAAAAAGCTGCAATTTTTGAGTAGCTCAAAGTGAACCATCTTTTGGAAAGGAGGAACGCTACATTTCGCCCAAAACATATCCTTCACAGAAATATTTATCGGGTGCCTCAAGTTTGGGCAAAGAGGACACCATTTTAGATTTCTACAGTCATAGCAAACTAGCAAAATTCAGATGCCCAAAGTGTGCATGCCAAAGCTTTGCATCTGACATAGCTTGAGAATCATGTACTGCACATGCTAAATCATTCACAGATTTTTCATATTCTATGAGCTTATACAACCCACGACATAAAATGATAGAAGTAATAATTACATCGCCATTTGACAGATCATGAACTGTACACCTATCACCAACAAATTTCACAACCAAGCCAATCTTGGCTAAAGCTTAAACTGATAACATATTCTTCTTAATCCCTGAAACAAATAAAGCATCTGATAAAGTGAAAGAACTACAATCAGCAGTAGTCAGAATGATCTTACTAACTCCCATGACAGGATAAGAGGAGTTGTTGGCGCATAAGACGGTATTCCCTGTAGGGGCAGGCTTGAGTTAAGTAAAGAGACAGCACTATGAGGTAATATGTTTGGTTGCCCTACTATCAAAATACCAAATAGTGAGTCTACTGTAGACATACACTACTCATGAGAAGATGGGTCAAAACTGCAAACAATAGTAAATGCCCATTCTTCATTCTGCACAAGATTAGCAGACTCTATTTTCGATGTAGAGGCCTCTACAACAACCATTCCAGCCTCTTTCTTCTTTGCCTCTTTAGCAACGAGTTTTGCAAAACTCTTAGTGACATGATCATTTACTTTACAATATTTGCAAAAGAATTTCTTCTTTTCTAATTTCTTCTCATCTTTGTCTTCCTTCTTTGAGTCTACAACATTTGTAGATTTTTACTTACTAGTAGATGAGCTCCATTTACCTTTTCCCTTCTTACTAGCCATGAAAGCTTGATCTACAACACGCATAATATACCTATTATGCCTAGATTAGTCTTCATGCAGCAAAAAAGAAACTAACTCTTCAAATGTTAAGGCATTTGGATTTCCTTTCATCATCAAACGAAGAGTAGAAGCAAAACTCTAATATGCACAAGTGAATTGTCAGGAAGGACTTCATTAGTAGAAATCAATTGTTCTTCCAATCCTTGATATTTGTCAAAAAATGGTCCATAGAATCACCTTCATTCATATACTCACTCTCCAACTATTTTTGGAGGTAAGCAACACGAGCCTCATTCATAGCTTGGTACAATATGGTAAGTGTATCCCAAGCATCCTTAGCTATTATGTAAGAGCAAATGTGAGGAATAATGGCACGTTTGATAGATAACACTATCAATGCATGTGTCTAAGCATCTCTGCCATTCGAACGAATTTTCTCTACAGTAGGTGCAATAGGAACCACAACACGAATAGGAATCTACAGAATATCACCATCTCCGACACCATTAGCATCAGCTTCAGTACATGTATTTGCAGGTGTAATAGGACGTTTTTCAACATCCTGCACAATATTCCACAGTCCTTTTGTGACCAATACATGATGCATCATATAAGCCCATAATGAGTAATTTGTACCATCAAACTTATCCTCAATAGCCAACATACAGAATACATCATTGCTTTCAGCCATGGCTACTAACTAAAATACCCTAATGTAGAAAATTGACTATATTTCAAAAAGTTGAATAGAACTACCCTATCAAATTCGACTAAACATGTAGTAGACTTTGAGACACTTACATTGGTGAACCAAAACCTCTATAAATCCTTGGCACAAAAAGATGAAATAACCTGCACAAGCGCTAGGATAGTGTGTTCGAAGGAAAGCAAAGCTATTTTGACTTCTTAATCACCCTTAGTATGCTCACCAAATTTCATGCCATTATGAGACTCCGATTGGAATGGTATCGATGATGCCCTAGATGAAGCGGTGACCTGATCTAATACTGATTGTTGGAGTTAGATGTCTACGGAAGCACATGAACAGCAACGAGGAAGAAGGAGAACCTTGGAGCGCAATACACAATGCTAAATGTATTACCAATAGAGTGTACAAAGATAAGTAACCCATTCGGGCTATGGGCATATATACAAGTTGGGGAAAAAAACCTCCTAAAGAGGGAAAAAAGTGCCCTGGCAGTCCTAGTGTGTTCACACACATCACTACCTAAATATATCAACAGATATGCCCATGCATGCCTGGAAAAATCATCAATGAAATTCATGAAGTAAATAGTTCCAAAAATTAGGTGTCTTCATAGGACCATAAACATCACTGTGAACAAGGTGCAATTTTTGAGTGGCTCATACTCAATCGTCTTTTGGGAAGGAGGAATGCAGCATTTTGCCCAAAATAGAGCCTTTAGAAATATGTTTACTAGGTGCCTAAAGTTTGGGTAGAGAGGACACCATTCTAGATTTCTATAGGCATAGCAAACTAGCAAAATTATGATGACCAAAGTGTGCATACAAAGCTTTGCATCTGATGTAGCCTAAGAAATTTGAACTGCACATGTTGAATCATTCACATATTTTGCATAATCTATGAGCCTATACAACCCACGATATAAAATGCCAGGAGCAATAATGACGTTGCCATTCGATAGATCATGAATTATATATCTATTATCAATGAATTTCAAAACCAAGCCAATCTTGGCTAATGTTGAAATTGATAACATATTTTTCTTGGTCCTTGGCACAAATAAAGGATCAGACAATGTAAAAGAACTACTAACACTAGTAATTAGAATGATCATACCAACTCCCATGACAAGATAAGAGCAGTTGTTGGCCCATGTGATAGAATTCCCCATAGGGGCAAGCTCAAGTGAAGTAAAGAAATTGTGCTCGGAGGTAATATGTTTGGTTGCCCTACTATCAAAGTACCAAACATCTAAGTCTACTATAGACATACACTGTTCATGAAAAGATGGATCATTACTACAAAACTTTTTTCTTTGCCTTTTTTGCAGCGAGTTTTGGACAACTCTTTATGACATGATCATTTTCTTTACAGTATTTTCAAAACAACTTATGCTTTTTTGTTTCCTTCTCATATTTGTCATCATTCTTTGACTGTGCAAAATTATCAAATTTTTGCTTACTAGTAGATAAGCTCTGCTATCATGATCTCGAGGTGGTATAGGTGTGCTAAAAATAGATAGATAAAAATAAATAAAAATATGTGTTATAATATCATTAAAAAAGTTTATGAAAAAAAACATACCTATGAGCAGATAGGTGTCTTCCTGCATGTGGAGCCGCAGAAGAACCCTCCTCTGATCGTTGGGTAAGCATCTAGATTGTATAGTCCAGCTCATCATCAAACATCTCTGAGTAATCACGCATGATGGCCCCTAGAGTATCAGACGGAACCCTTGCTCTCATAAGACTTTTTATGAGAGTGAGTTTCACCTTTCTCTCTCTACTAGGATCCATAATACCTAACATATAAAACAAAATGGGTTAGAAATCAATATATATACGTGTACATATGTATGTGTGTATGCATTAAGTATGTGTATGTATGCATGTGTGTGTATGTATGTGCGTGTATGCCAGTGCATGTATGTGTGTATGTATGTGTATGTGTGTGTATGCATCATTATGTGTGTATGTGTCTATGTGTGTATGTGTGTGTGTATATGTGTGTGTGTATGTGTGTGTGTGTCTATGTGTATGTGTGTGCGTCTATGAGTGTGTATGTGTTTATGTGTGTGTATGTGTCTATGTGTGTGTATGTGTCTATGTGTGTATGTGTATGCATGTATGTATGCATATGTGTGTGTATGTGTGTGTATGCATTATGTATGCATATGTGTGTGTATGCATTATCTATGTGTATGTATGCATGTAAGTATGTATGTATGCATATGCATATGCATTATGTATGCATATGTATGCATGTATGTGTATGTGGGTGTATGTCTCTCTATGTGTGTGTATGCATATATGTGTGTATGTGTGTATGTGTGTGTGGATATGTGTTTGTATGTGTGTATGCATGTGTATGTGTGTGTATGCATCATTATGTGTGTATGTGTGTGTGTGTATATGTGTGTGTATGTGTGTGTGTCTATGTGTATGTGTGTGTGTCTATGAGTGTGTATGTGTTTATGTGTGTGTATGTGTCTATGTGTGTGTATGTGTCTATGTGTGTACGTGTATGCATGTATGTATGCATATGTGTGTGTATGCATGTGTATGTGTGTGTATGCATGTGTATGTGTGTGTATGCATCATTATGTGTGTATGTGTCTATGTGTGTATGTTTCTGTGTGTGTATATGTGTGTGTGTATGTGTGTGTGTCTATGTGTATGTGTCTCTACGCGTCTATGAGTGTGTATGTGTTTATGTGTGTGTATGTGTCTATGTGTGTGTATGTGTCTATGTGTGTATGTGTATGCATGAATGTATGCATATGTGTGTATGTGTGTGTATGCATAATGTATGTGTATGTATTCATGTGCATTATGTATGCATGTAAGTATGTATGTATGCATATGCATATGCATTATGTATGCATATGTATGCATGTATGTGTATGTGTGTGTATGTCTCTCTATGTGTGTGTGTATGCATATATGTGTGTGTATGTGTGTGTATATGTGTTTGTATGTGTGTATGCATGTGTATGTGTGTGTATGCATCATTATGTGTGTATGTGTCTATGTGTGTATGTGTGTGTGTATATGTGTGTGTATGTGTGTGTGTATGTGTATGTGTGTGTATCTATGAGTGTGTATGTGTTTATGTGTGTGTATGTGTCTATGTATGTGTATGTGTCTATGTGTGTATGTGTATGCATGTATGTATGCATATGTATGTGTATGCATGTGTATGTGTGTGTATGCATCATTATGTGTGTATGTGTGTATGTGTGTGTGTGTATGTGTGTGTGTATGTGTGTGTGTATGTGTGTGTGTCTATGTGTATGTGTCGCTACGCGTCTATGAGTGTGTATGTGTTCATGTGTGTGTATGTGTCTATGTGTGTGTATGTGTCTATGTGTGTATGTGTATGCATGTATGTATGCATATGTGTGTGTATGCATTATGTATGCATATGTGTGTGTATGCATTATGTATGTGTATGTATGCATGTGCATTATATATGCATGTAAGTATGTATGTATGCATATGCATATGCATTATGTATGCATGTATGTGTATGTGTGTGTATGTCTCTCTATGTGTGTGTATGCATATATGTGTGTGTATGTGTGTATATGTGTGTGTATGTGTGAATGCATCATTATGTGTGTATGTGTCTATGTGTGTATGTGTGTGCAGGTCTATGTGTATGTGTGTGTGTCTATGAGTGTGTATCTGTTTATGTGTGTGTATGTGTCTATGTGTGTATGTGTATGCATGTATGTATGCATATGTGTGTGTATGTGTGTGTATGCATTATGTATGCATATGTGTGTGTATGCATTATGTATGTGTATGTATGCATGTGCATTATGTATGCATATGCATTATGTATGTGTATGTATGCATGTGCATTATGTATGCATATGTGTGTGTGTGTGTATGCATGTAAGTATGTATGTATGTATGCATATGCATATGCATTATGTATGCATATGTATGCATGTATGTGTATGTGTGTGCATGTCTCTCTATGTGTGTGTGTATGCATATATGTGTGTGTATGTGTGTATGTGTGTGTGTATGTGTGTGTGTATGTGTGTGTGTATGTGTGTGTATGTGTATGTGTATATGTGTGTGCATGTGTATGCATTATGTATGTGTATGTCTACATGTGCATTATGTATGCATATCTGTGTGTATGCACACATGTATATGTGTGTGTGTATGCATGTATATGTGTGTGTATGCAACATTATGTGTGTATGTGTGTATATGTGTGTGTATTTGTGTGTGTATGTGTGTATATGTGTGTGTATTTGTGTGTGTATGTGTGTTTGTCTATGTGTGTATATGTGTGTGTGTATGCATATGTATGTGTGTGTAAGTGTGTGTGTGTGCGCATACCTGGAGTTGGATTCAATTCACAAGAATGGTACTTGGGATTTAGTACCTTTTCCAAAGGGCAAGAAAGCTTTACCATGTAAATGGGTATATAAACAAAAATTCACATCAGATAGTGCTTCTCCAAAGTATAAATCATGACTTATTGCAAAGTGTTTTAAGCAACAACATGTTCTTGATTTCAAGGAAATATTCTCTCCAAGAGTCAAGATGACTACCCTTCGAATGTTGCTTGGATCCGTTGCAATGGAGGACTTAGAGCTAGTCCAAATGGATGTGAAAACTACTTTCTTGCATGGAGATCTTACATATGAGATCTATATGGAACAAGTAGAGGGTTATGTAGTTCTTGGTAAAGAAAGTCTAGTTTGTAGGTTGAAGAAGAGCTTACATGGACTTAAACAGTCCACTAGACATGGTACCAAAATTTTGATGCTTTTATGAAGCCCCAAGGCTATTCTTGAAGCAATGAGGATCATTGTTCCTACACAAAATGATGCTCAGATGGTAGCTTGATATGCTTGATACTTTATGTCAATGATATGTTGATTGCTAGGAAATCCTCTTACGACTTGTTAATTCTTAAAAAGAAGTTGAGTCAAACATTTGATATGAAGGACTTTGAGGATGTCAAACATATCCTTCGCATGCGCATTACTTGTGATAGGAGTCAAAGATTCATATACTTGTCTCAAAGTGAGTACATATCCAATGTACTTCACAAGTGCCATATACAAGGTGGAAAGGCATTGAGTACACCTTTACCTACATATGTGAAATTGAGAAAGGATGACTGCCCCAAATCCAATGAGGAAAAGGAATTCATGAACAAAATTCCTTATTAGTCTTCTATTGGTAGTCTCATGTATGCTATGGTGCTACGAGACTAGACATTGCATTTGAAGTGGGAATTGTGAGTAAATATATATCAAATCTTGGCAAGAAGTTTTGGGAACCAATGAAGATGATTTTGAGATATCTCAGTGGCACTAAGGACAAGTGTCTATGCTTGGGTAGAGGGAAAGCATCCATTATTGGTCACACAAATTCTGATTATGCTGGTTGTGTAGACAATCATAAGTCTACAGAACGGTACATTTTTCATTTTGCTAGAGGTGCTATCTCTTAGAGATCTCGTCTTCAAGAATGTACAGTTGTTTCCACTATAGAAGCAGAGTATGTTGTACCAAGTGAGGCATGGAATAAAGCATTGTGGCTTTCTCATCTTGCCATGTATCTCATTTACTCAGTGATATTGAGAGTTCCATTGCATTGGCAAAGAATCAAGTCTATCATGCAAAGACCAAGCACATTGAGGTGAGACATCACTTCATTAGAGGTTGCTTAGCCCCTAAGCACATTATTCTTGAGAAGGTTCATACTCGAGTTAGTGTTGTAGATGCTTTGACTAAATCTCTACCACAAGATAGCTTTTGACATTGTTGTCAATTGATGGGGGTTACTTGATTCATGACCTTACACAATTATGTATTCTTTATCATTCTTTATTTTTCTCCCATAGTCACTTTGGCCATATTGACCTTTAGTGGGATATTGTTATTGTTAGTGTCCATGTGAAAGGCCAAACCGGACACTTTTGTATATGTTCCTTTATAAAACATATAGTGGCCTAGTCAGCCACATATTGTAACTTTGGCTGCATTTGTGTGAGTTAAGGAATATGTGTTCGTGTTCTATGTATTGCATGGTTTATGTGTATTCTAGAGGCTCATTGTGGAGTACAATGTGTGGTGTCTAGAGCTCGATTTTCTACCATGAGTATATCATCATGGAGATATCATGAAGGAGAGTCCACAATGGTTCGTTGTCATCGAAATAATTCATTTTACAATTGACCAAGATAAATACATAGATTTTATCTTTGGAACTTCACAAGCAATGTTCACATATCATTCCATGACCTAAAGCAAAGCTCTTAGGCTTGCCTTCGTACACCAACACTCCTTGTGCTCAATATAATTGAGCAATAATTCCTCATGAGTAGCACTCCTAAGACTTCATGGTCAAACTTCCTACATAACGAGAAAGTTACATTTAAAAGAGGGTATTCACTTACCACATATCCTTATTTCCTACACATGGTGAACCATAGCCCACTCTTGACTCCATTTCTTGCACGAAGTTCCTACAACTCTTGATGGAGTTGTTCCATTTCTTTACCTTGGGCCTGCTCTTCTTTTTGTAATTCTAAGGCTTCATATTCACGATGTAATTGTGCTACTGCACTTTCTTTTTCCTTCTAGGGATTATTTTTCTTTAAGGCCTCAAGCTCCCTTGATTGGGCTAATGGGTCCTAAATTTCCATGGAGTGTGGGAGGCTAGAAGATCTGACTCCATATTGCTACAAAATTTGTTCCAACCTTGTAGCAATGGTAATGAAGTCATCAATGGTTGTCATAGGGAGCACCAATTCCTTTATCTTGCATTGGTTGGACACTAGAAGTGGCTTAGCTAGAAACTTTTTGACAAAAAAACATGGGGAGGGTTTGGTAGTTTGGCCATAAGGGCTTGGACTCTGGTGACAAATTCAAGAAACATCTCCCCAACATTCAATCATAAGCTTTCCAATTCTTCAATATTGTTTTCCATGGTATTACCTTGCCTTGAATTATGATGTAAAGGCATCCTCATGAGGTTCCAAATGTTGATATATTTAGGTAGTGATGTGTGTGAACACTCTAGGACGGCCAGGGCACTTTTTTCCCTCTTTAAGAGGTTTTTTCCTCCGGCTTGTATATACGCCTATTGCCCTAATGGGCTAATCATCTTTGTACATTCTCTAGTAATACATTCAGTATTGTGTGTTGTGCTCCAAGCTTCTTCTTCTTCTTTGTGTTGTTCGCGTGCTTCCGCAGACGTCTAACTCCAACAATTGGTATCATAGCAGGTCGTCGCTTCATCTAGGGCGCCATCGACACTCCTCCGTTTCCAGTCTCAGAATCACATGAATTTTGGTGAGCATACTCAGCATGTTTACGAGATCGAAACCGCTTCGCTCTGTGGTGCCGAAATCGCGATCTGAGCTCGTTTCGGCCTCCGAACGCACTATCATGGCGCTTGTATAAGCTATTTCATCTTTTTGTGCCAAAGGTATATACCAGTTCCTGTTCGCCAGTTTAAGCGTCTCGAAGTGTGCTACAGGTCTAGCAGAACTCGTCTAGGCAATTCTGTTCAACTTTTTGAGATACAGTCAATTTTCTGCATCAAGGTATTTTAGTCACCAGCCATGGCTGAAAGCAGTGATGTATTCCGTATGTTGGCTGTTGAGGATAAGTTGGATGGTACCAACTACCCATTATGGGCTTATATGATGTGACATGTATTGGTTGCAAAAGGATTGTGGAACATTGTGTAGGGTGTTGAAAGACATCCTGTTACACCTGTAACAACAGGTACTGCGAATACAGGTGCTGGAGCTGATTAAGATGGTGTCGAAGATGATATTGTGCAGATTCCTGCTCGTGCTGCTATTTCTACTGCACCTATTGTAGAGCAGATTTGTTGGGATGGCAAAGATGCCCAGGCACATGCATTGATAGCTTTGTCTGTCAAACATGCCATTATTCCTCATATTCGCTCTTGTAGAACAGCTAGGGATGCTTGGGATACACTTACCATATTGTACCAAGCTAGGAATGAGGCTCGTATTGCTTACCTCCGAAAACAGTTGGAGAGTGAGCACATGAATGAAGGTGATTCTATGGACAGTTTCCTAACAAAGATCAAAGATTTGAAGGAACAATTGATTTTTGCTAATGAGGTTGTACCAGATAGCTCACTTGTGCAAACCGTTCTGAATGGTCTTCTTGATTCATATCAGAGTTTTGCTTCTACTCTTCGATTGATGATGAAAGGCAATCTGCATGCCTTATCATTTGAGGAGTTAGTCTCTATTCTGTTGCAAGAAGATCAGGTCCATTATGCGTGTTGCAGATCAAGCTTTCCTCGCTAGTCAGAAGAGCAAAGGAAAATGGAGCTCTTCTACTAGTAAGCAAAAATCTGCAAATGTTGCACATTCGAAGAACTAGGATAAAGATGAGAAGAAATCAGAAAAGTAGAAATTGTTTTGCAAGTACTGTAAAGGGAATGATCATATCATAAAGAACTGTCCAAAACTGGCTGCAAAAGAGGCAAAGAAAAAGAAGGCCGGAATGGTTGTTGCAGAAGCCTCTACACCAAAAACAGAGTCTGCTAATCTTGTGCAGGAAGAAGAATGGGTGTTTACTACTATTTGCAGTTTTGACCCATCTTTTCATGAGCAGTGCATGCCTGCAGTGGACTCAGATGTTTGGTACTTTGACAGTGGGGCGACCAAACATATTACCTCGCAGCGCAGTTTCTTCTCTTCACTCAAGCCTGCCCCTACAGGGAATACTGTCACATGCACCAACAACTCCTCTTATCCTATTATGGGAGTTGGTAAGATCATTCTGACTACTGCTGATGGTAGTTCTTTCACCTTGTCAGATGCTTTATTTGTGCCAGGGATCAAGAAGAATCTGTTATCAGTTTCTGCATTAGCCAAGATTGGCTTGGTTGTGAAATTTGTTGATGACAGATGTACAGTTCATGATCTATCAAATGGTGATGTTATTATTGCTTCTGGCATTTTATGTCATGGGTTGTATAAGCTCATAGACTATGAAAGATCTGTGAATGATTCGGCATGTGCAGTTCATGATTCTCAGGCTATGCTAGATGCAAAGCTTTGGCATGCACACTTTGGTCATCTAAATTTTGCTAGTTTGCTACGCCTGCAGAAATCTGATTTGGTGTCTTCTTTGCCCAAGCTTGAGGCACCTGGAAAACATGTTTGTGAAGGCTGTATTTTGGGCAAAATGTAGCGTTCCTCGTTTCCAAAAGATGGTTCAATTCGGGCTACATAGAAATTACAGCTTGTACATAGTGATGTCTGTGGTCCTATGCAGACACCCTCTTTTGGAAATTACCTTTACTTCCTGACTTTCATTGATGATTTTTCCAGGCATGCATGGGTATATCCACTCAAAGCAAAGTCCAAAGTGTTCATGTGCTTTAAACAGTTTTTGGTTTTGGCTGAAAATCTATCAGCATGTAAAATGGGCACCCTCCATTCTGATCGAGGGGGGGAGTATATGTCTTCTGATTTTAATGCATTTCTGGCTGAACGTGGGATAAAACACCAGTGTACAGTGCTGTATACACCTCAACAGAATGGATTTGCTGAACGAAAGAACAAGTCACTCATGGAGATGACGAGGTGCATGGTCAAGAGTCAGGCTTTACCACATAGTTTCTGGCTTGAGGTTGTCATGTGTGCAGCATATGTACTAAACACGTGTCCCACTAAAGCACTGCGGTCTATCAATCCATATGAGGCTTGGCATGACCGCAAGCCATCTGTTGCGCATCTGTGTGTTTTTGGTTGTTTGGCATATGCATTAGTGCCTGAACAACATCGCGAAAAAATGGATGATAAGGTAGTAAAATTTATTTTTGTTGGGTACAGTTTTGAAAGTAAAGGCTATCGTCTATATCACAGACTAAACGCATTCTGGTTAGCCGTGATGTTGTCTTTGTGGAAGATGCCATTCAGCCATTGCTTTCATGTACCAAGGACACATCTGTTAGCTCCAAAGACATGTATCATACTTTGATGCCTTTCTTTACAGGTGGACAGTCTAGTGTTGGTCCTAATGAGGCAACTTCTCAGCCTTTGCAGGTTTCATATGATGATGCGGATCATTCCATTTCTGATGCAGATTTACATGATGCACTTGTTGATGAGAGAGGTGATATTGAGCAGGCAAAAACTATGCCAAAATGGTTGGTGCACACTTTGCGTGACAGCAAATTAAATGTACCTTTGTCATATCGTACTTGTTCGGGCTCTCATAGTGCCTCCTTTGCATCAGATTGCTATGCTATGGCTGTGTCTAATCTCTGTGATGAGAATGAGCGTGTTTCTTTTGATGAAGCACAGAATTTAGAAAATTGGATGGCTGCTATGCAATCTGAATATGATGCTATAATGAAGAATGGTACATGGTCTTTATGTGACTTGCCTCCTGGCAAGAATGCCATTGGTACTAAGTGGGTATACAAGCTGAAGCGTAAACCTGATGGTACAGTTGACAGGTATAAGGCTTGGCTTGTTGCAAAGGGTTATGCGTAGGAAAGAGGCATTGATTTTGATGAGACCTTTGCACCTACATGTCGTATGACTACTGTTCGGAGCATTTGTGCACTTGCAGCCCATCATGGTTGGAATGTACATCAGTTGGACATTAAAACAGCATTTCTGAATGGTGACTTGCATGAAGAAGTGTATGTTTTTCAGCCCCCTGGCTTTGTGCAGAAAGGGCATGAAAACCAGGTGTGCTGGTTAAAGAAAGCATTATATGGTTTAAAGCAAGCACCACGTGCTTGGTATGAGAAGATACATGCTTATCTGGTTGCACATGGTTTTGAGAACAGTCCAACTAAAAGCACCTTGTATGTTAAGCGTGCTAATGATGTGCTTCTGATCATTGTTGTCTATGTTGATGACATGCTGCTCACTGGTCCTATTGAGAAGCATATTGCTGATTTCAAGGCTGATTTGCATGCCTCATTTGAGATGTCTGATTTGGGGCATTTGCATCACTATTTGGGCATTCAATTTATGCAAGTTGATGGTGGAATGGGTTTGTGTCAAACGAAATATATTGACACATTATTGCAGCGTTTTGGCCTTGAAGACTGTAAGCCTATTGCCACTCATGTGGAGACAGGTTTACGATTGAGTCTTCATGATGCTAGAGATGCATTTGATACTGTTCTCTATCAGCAAGCTGTTGGATGCTTGATTTGTTTATGCATTACTCGGCCAGATATTCAATTTGCTGTCTCACAGATGAACAGGTTTATGCATTGCCCAAGAGTCATGCATTGGAAGGCGGTTAAGCGCATCTTTCGCTACTTGAGTGGTACTCGGCTACTTGGGTTGTTTTATCCCAAGGGGGGATCACTGCTGCCAGATTTGCATGCTTTTTCTGACTGAGATTGGGTTGGTTGCTATGACACTCGTGTGTCCACCAGTGGTTTTTGCTTCATGCTTGGTAGCTCATGTATATCTTGGTTGAGAAAGAAGCAGCCTACTGTCGCCACTTCCAGTTGTGAGGCTGAGTATAGGGCAGCTTTCACAGCGACTGTTGAGTGTGTGTGGCTCAGATGCCTTATGGCTGATTTGGGTGTTGGCCAGTCTTCTACCACCACCATCTTCACTGACAGTCAGAGCGCATTGGCAGTTGCGAGGAACCCTGTGTTCCATGCTCGTGCTAAGCACATTGAGGTGCATTATCACTATGTTAGGGAGAGTTCTCTGCTGGGGAGATTATCTTGGCATATGTGCCCACGCAGGAGAACATAACAGACCTTTTCACGAAGGCTCTGCCTAGGGAGAAGTTTGAAGCTTTTTGCAAAGCTTTGGGCTTACTTCCTTTTGTGGAGTGATTTCCACATAGCTTGGCATTTCCTTATACATGAGTGCCGGCTACTTGTTCACTGCATCACTCCTAGGGGGGATTTGTTGATATATTTAGGTAGTGATGTGTGTGAACACTCTAGGACCGCCGGGGCACTTTTTCCCTCTTTAGGAGGTTTTTTTCCCCCGGCTTGTATATACGCCTATTGCCCTAATGGGCTAATCATCTTTGTGCATTCTCTAGTAATACATTCAGTATTGTGTGTTGTGCTGCAAGCTTCTTCTTCTTCTTTGTGTTGTTCGCGTGCTTCCGCAGACGCCTAACTCCAACACCAAATAACAAAATGCTTGTCTACAAATTGACTAGACCATTTATCTACCAAACCTTCGAATATTGTTGGGAAGAGTACCAAGAAAGCATCTTCCCTTCCCATGAGACCCCTTGTCTTACATAGGGCTAAAATCCTCATAACATGCTTGTCAAGATCCTCATGTGCTAATCCTCTTAAGGAGGGAAACTTGATGTTTGATGGGGATAATATGGTTTTTAAGTCCACTTGGTCTTCCATGTTCCCTATTGATGATGCAAAAGAAGGTGGACTAGTTGACCTATGAGTGGCTTTGCTTTCTTGTGCTTGGAAGAGATTCCTAAATTTTGTGATGGGGTTGTGGTCATAAGCTACACATCCTCTTTCATGCGATAAAGATGAACTTTCCAAGGAGAAAGAAAATTTACCTCTTCAATCAATGGTGTTGACACATTTTGAACTTCCTTCTTCTTAGCTTGAGAATTGTGATTTCCCTATGCTCAAGCTGCCTTGTGGCACTAGGCATGCCAAATTTTCTTGACTCTTAAGTTGAAAGGGGCATGGGTATTTGTAAGACGTGAGTAGAGAAGAAGGAGAAAGACAAGTTTCACAAAAAGTCTTTGTGCCTTGACTCAAAAATAAGATTACAATAGCTTTTGTTGTCATAATAAGAAAAAAATACTCATTGTGCATAGACCCGTTTAGGAAAAAAAAGTACGCACAAGTACAACAAAGTACCCCAATTACTTGTGTAATCAACCTCTATATGCTTCTCCACCTTTCCTAGTGGCTTGGCCTTGTGCACCCCTCTCATTTCCACTATTGACCTACAACACATCCTTGATGGTAGTATTGTTACACCTTGATTTCTTTGTGCCTTGAGTGACCTTTGTCTGCACACACAAGAGTAAGCTCTTCACAATACTTGGCTCTCTAGTTCTTTCCACTCTTTGCACACTTTGTCTCTCTCTCTCTCCACATTCTACCTCTCTCTGCACACTTTGTCTAAGTCTATCTTGATCTCATAGTTTATGTCCTTCCTTGCTTAGTGTATGTTTTTTTGTACTCCTTTTCTTGTTGACTCCTTTGTGTATGTTGGTTCACTATGTATCCAAGATCTTGGTCTTGGTTATGCAGCCTATTTCCCCACTCTCTAGTGCACACATTTCCCAAATCCTTGTAGTTTGCATGATATCACATATGCATGGGTTCATGGGAGAAGATGGAGGTTAATTTTATTAAGTTAAGATTAAGTTAGGACTTGAATTTGAAAGAATAGGTCAATGGTAGTGGAGTGGATTGGTCATAATTAAACCACTAAATTCTTATGTTGTTGGATTATTACAAAAAAGCCAAGTAGCTCTATTGGTAGAATACCTTATGCTTAAATCCCCTCTTACTTATCTCTAAATTCCATAAAACGCATGGCATGTCTCATCAAAAAGGCCAAGGACTTAAGTAATGTCAAAATTTTTTCTCTTCTTGAACCACAATCTAATGATGATAACAACTTGGAGTGATTATTATCAAGTTCTAAGGAAGAAAAATACGGGAAATGAGAATTTAAAATGTGTTCAAAAGTGGGATGAATCAAACCCATACGAACAAAGATGGGTTATTTTTTGAAGATTCTCTCAAATGATGAATGAAAGTATCTTAAAGATATCATCTTTTTGAAGCACTCATTTCTCCTTTTAATGTGGTTCTCTATTTTTGAGAAGTATGAAAAGAGGGTTAATTTGGAAGTAAAGAATTTATTTAAAGCTCTATCAAGCAAATGGAATGCCTAAAGAAGAGGTAAACTTGAGGGTGGAAGATACAATAAATACCATGTTTGAGAACATGTTGCACAAGGGACTATTCCTCATGGTGATAAGTTTGGCATCTTCTTCAAATTAAATTTATGATTGGAAAATAAATTATTATCATAGAGATTATATTTTTAACTATATCAAAAGATGATACCTAGTTTGAGAAAAAGTAGCTCTATTATCATATTACACGAAAATGATCTTTCCAATCACACATCAACAAAGAAATGATTAAACAACTAATCTTTGAGAAAAAGAATTTTCAAGTTACAAATGCAACTAAGACTTGGTAAGTGTTGATATATTTAGGTAGTGATGTGTGTGAACACACTAGGACCGCCGGGCACTTTTTTCCCTCTTTAGGAGGTCTTTTCCCCCAGCTTGTATATACGCCTATTTCCCTAATGGGCTACTTATCTTTGTACATTCTTTGGTAATACATTCAGTATTGTGTGTTGTGCTCCAAGCTTCTTCTTCTTCCTTGTGTTGTTCGCGTGCTTCCGTAGATGTCTAACTCCAACAATTGGTATCAGAGCAGGTCGTCGCTTCATCTAGGGTGCCGTTGACACTCCTTCGGTTGCAATCTCAGAATCGCACGAATTTTGGTGAGCATACTCAGTGTGTTTTTGAGCTCAAAATAGCTTTGCCTTGTGGTGCCGAAATCACGATCTAAGCTCGTTTTGGCATCCGAATACACTATCGCAGCGTTATGTAGGCTATTTCGTCTTTTTGTGCCAAAGGGATATACCAATTTCTGTTCACCAGTATAAGCGTCTCGAAGTCTATGACAGGTCTAGTGGAATTTGTCTGGGCAGTTGTGTTCAACTTTTTGAGATATAGTCAATTTTTTGCATCACAGTATTTTAGTCATCGGCCATGGCTGAAAGCACTGATGCATTCCGTATGTTGGCTGTTGAGGATAAGTTGGATGGTACCAACTACCCGTTATGGGCTTATATGATGCGACATGTGTTGGTTGCAAAAGGACTGTGGAACTTTGTGTAGGGTGTCGAAAAATGTCCTATCACACCTGCAACTGTTACAATTGCAGGTACTCAAGCTGATGTAGAAGGTGTCGAAGATGATGATATTCTACATATTCCTGTTCATGTTGTGGTTTCTGCTACACCTACTATAGAGAAGATTTGTTGGGATGGTAGAGATGCCCACGCATATGCATTGATAGCTTTGTGTGTCAAACATGCCATTATCCCTCACATTCGCTCTTGCAGAACAACTAGGGATGCTTGGGATACACTTACCACATTGTACCAAGATAGGAATGAGGCTCGTGTTGCTTAGCTCCGAGAACAGTTGGAGAGTGAGCACATGAATGAAGGTGATTCTATGGACAGTTTCCTAACGAAGATCAAAGACTTGAAGGAACAGTTGATTTCTACTCAGATAGCTCACTTGTGTAGACCATTCTGAATGGTCTTCCTGATTCATATCAGAGTTTTGCTTCTACTCTTCGGTTGATGATGAAAGACAATCCAAATGCCTTATCATTTGAGGAGTTAGTCTCTGTTCTGCTGTAGGAAGATTAGTCTAGGCAGAACAAGTCCATTATGCGAGTTGTAGATCAAGCTTTCTTGGCTAGTCAGAAGGGCAAAGGAAAATGGAGCTCTTCAACTAGTATGCAGAAATCTGTTAATTCTGCATATTCGAAGAAGGAAGATAAAGATAAGAAGAAATAAAAAAAAAAGCAGAAATCGTTTTGTAAGTACTCTAAAGGGAATGATCATATCATAAAGAACTATCCAAAACTGGCTGCGAAAGAGGCAAAGAAGAAAGAGGCTGGAATGGTTGTTGCAGACGCCTCTACACCAAAAACAAAGTCTGCTAATCTTGTGCAGGAAGAAGAATGGGTGTTTGCTACTATCTGCAGTTTTGGCCCATCTTCTCATGAGCAGTGCCTGTCAGTAGGAGACTCAGATGTTTGGTATTTTGACAGTGGGGCGATCAAACATATTACCTCGCAGCATAGTTTCTTCTCTTCACTCGAGCCTTCCCCTACAGGGAATACTATTACATGCGCTAACAACTCCTCTTATCCTCTTATGGGAGTTGGTAAGATCATTTTGACTATGCTGATGGTAGTTCTTTCACTTTGTCAGAGGCTTTATTTGTGCCAAGGATCAAGAAGAACCTGTTATCAGTTTCTGCATTAGCCAAGATTGGCGTGGTTGTGAAATTTGTTGATTACAGGTGTACAGTTCATGATCTGTCAAATATCGATGTGATAATTGCTTTTGGCATTTTATGGCATGGGCTATATAAGCTCATAGACTATGAAAGATCTATAAATGATTTGGCATGTGCAGTAAATGATTCTCAGGCTATATCAAATGCAAATCTTTGGCATGCATGCTTTGGTCATTAGAATTTTGCTAGTTTGCTATGCCTGTAGAAATATGAAATGGTGTCCTCTTTGCCCAAACTTTAGGCACCTGGAAAACATGTTTGTGAAGGCTGTATTTTGGGCAAAATGCAGCATTCATCCTTTCCAAAAGATGGTTCAGTTCGGGCTACTAAGAAATTGCAACTTGTACGTAGTGATTTATGTGGTCCTATGAAGACACCTTCTTTCGGGAATTATCTTTAGTTTATGACTTTCATCAAAGTGATGATTTTTCAAGGCATGCATGGGTATATCCATTGAAGGCAAAGTCCGAAGTGGTCATGTGCTTCAAACAGTTTTTGGTTTTGGCTGAAAATCTGTCAGCATGTAAAATGGGCACCCTCCATTGTGATCGAGGGGGGGAATATATGTCTTCTGATTTTAATGCATTTTTGGATGAACATGGGATAAAACACCAGTGTATAGTTCCATATACACCTCAACCAAATGGAGTTGCTAAACAAAAGAACAGGTCACTCATGGAGATGGTGAGGTGTATGGTCAAGAGTCAGGCTTTAGCACATAGTTTCTGGCTTGAGCCTGTCATGTGTGCAACATATGTACTGAACAGGTGTCCCACTAAAGTGCTGCAGTCTATCACTCCATATGAGGCTTGGCATGACCGAAAGCCATCTATTGCTCATCTGCATGTTTTTGGTTGTTTGGCATATGCATTAGTGCCTGAACAACATCGCAAAAAAATGGATGATAAAGCTGTAAAATGTATTTTTATTGGGTATAGTTCTGAAAGTAAAGGCTATCGTCTATATCATCCACAAACTAAACGCATTCTGGTTAGCCGTGATGTTGTTTTTGTGGAAGATGCTATTCAGCCATTGCTTTCATGTACTAGGGAGACATCTGTTAGCTCCAAAGACATGTATGATACTTTACTGCCTCTTTTTACAGGTGGAGAGTCTAGTGCTGGTCCTAATGAGGCCACTTCTCAGCCTTTGCAGGTTTCATGTGATGATGCAGATAATTCCATTTCTAATCTAGAGGTACATGATGCACTTATTGATGAGAGATCTGATAGGGAGCAGGCAAGAACTATGCCAAAATGGCTCGTGCACACCTTGCGTGAAAGCAAATTAGATGCACATCTGTCATATCGTACTCGTTCAGACTCTCATAGTGCCTCTTTTGCATCAGATTGCTATGCTATGGCTACATCTAGTCTCTGTGATGAGAATGAGCCTGTTTCATTTGATGAAGCACAAAATTCAGAAAATTGGATGGCTGCTATGCAATCTGAATATGATGCTATAATGAAGAATGGTACTTGGTCTTTATGTGACTTGCCTCCTGGCAAAAAGGCCATTGGCACTAAGTGGGTATACAAGCTGAAGCGTAAATGGGATGGTAGAGTTCAGAGGTATAAGGATAGGCTTGTTGCAAAGGGTTATGCACAAGAAAGAGGCATTAATTTTGATGAGAGCTTTGCACCCACATGTCGTATGACTACTATTCGGAGCGTCTGTGCACTTGTAGCTCATCATGGTTGGAATGTACATCAGCTGGACATTAAAACAACATTTCTGAATGGTGACTTGCATGAAGAAGTGTATGGTTTTCAGCCCCGTGGCTTTGTGCAGAAAGGGCATGAAAACCAGGTGTGCAGATCAAAGAAGGCATTATATGGTTTAAAGCAAGCACCACGTGCTTGGTATGAGAAGATACATGCCTATCTGATTGCACATGGTTTTGAGAACAGTCCAACTGAAAGCACCTTATATGTTAAGTGTGCTAATGATGTGCTTCTGATCATTGTTGTCTATGTTGACGACATGCTGCTCACTGGTCCTATTGAGAAGCATATTGCTGATTCTAAGGCTGATTTGCATGCCTCATTTGAGATGTCTGATTTGGGGAATCACTATTTGGGCATTCCGTTTATGCAAGTTGATGGTGGAATGGCTCTGTGTCAAACGAAATATATTGACACATTATTGCACCATTTTGGCCTTGAAGATTGTAAGCCTATTGCCACTCCTATGGAGACAGGTTTACGATTGAGTCTTCATGATGCTGGAGATGCATTTGATGCTATTCTCTATCAGCAGGTTGTTGGATGCTTGATTTACTTATGCATTATTCGGCCAGCTATTCAGTTTGTTGTCTCACATATGAGCAAGTTTATGTATTGCCCAGGAGTCAAGCATTGGCAGGCAGTTAAGCATATCTTTTGCTATTTGAGTGGTACTCGGCCACTTGGGTTGTTTTATCCCAAGGGGGGATCACTACCGCTAGATTTTCATGCTTTTGTTGACTCTAATTGGGTTGGTTGCTATGACACTCGTGTGTCCAGTAGTGGCTTTTGCTTCATGCTTGGTAGCTCATGTATATCTTGGTTGAGCAAGAAGCAGCTTATTGTGGCCACTTCCAGTTGTGAGGCTGAGTATAGGGCAACTTTCATAGCGATTGTTGAGTGTGTGTGGCTCAAACGCCTTATGGCTGATTTGGGTGTTGGTCAAACTTTTGCCACCACCATCTTCATTGACAGTCAGAGCACATTGGTAGTTGCAAAGAACCCTGTGTTCCATGCTCGCACTAAGCACATTGAGGTGCATTATCACTATGTCAGGGAGAGGTTCTCTACTAGGGAGATCAGCTTGGCATACCTGCCCACGTAGGAGAACATTGCACACCTTTTCACGAAGGGTCTACCTAGGGATAAGTTTGAAGCTTTCCGCAAAGCTTTGGGCTTACTTCCTTTTGTGGAGTGATTTCCACATAGCTTGGCACTTCCTTATACATGAGTGCCAACTGCTTGTTCACCGCATCACTCCCGGGGGGATTTGTTGATATATTTAGGTAGTGATGTGTGTGAACACACTAGGACTACCGGGGCACTTTTTTCCCTCTTTAGGAGGTTTTTTTCCCTGGCTTGTATATACACCTGTTGCCCTAATGGGCTTCTTATCTTTGTACATTCTCTAGTAATACATTCAATATTGTGTGTTGTGCTCCAAGCTTCTTCTTCTTGTGTTGATCACGTGCTTCCGCAGACATCTAACTCCAATAGTAAGTTAAAGATTGAATCTAATATGAGCACCAAAACTTGTCTTAAAGATTAATTAAACAACCAATCTTTGGGAAAAAGACTTTTCAAGTTGCAAATGCAACTAAGACTTGGCAAGTTAAAGATTTGAATCTGATATGAGCACCAGAACTTACAAGTCTAAGTATTAAAGCTCTAAGTACTAGAAATAGTTTTAATCCCAAGGTGAAAGCTAAAATTTATCTAAATTTGAAGTGGAAGTGTAAGCTAGAGAGTATGTGATGTTAAGTACCAATTTTAATGTTCCCTCTGGTATTTTTTGAGGACGAAAACTCCTTGGGGGGGGGAGGGGGGCTCCCATATGTTATGCTCTAAGAAGTTGAAATAAAATACCAGAGGGTTAAGTATATGCAAGGGAAGTCCGATGTAAGCACAAAATTAATGAACCCTAAAAGTTGAAGATTTTACCAAACAGATAAAACATCTACAAGATCAATTGGCTACATTTGGTGTTGTTATAACACTGGAAGAGCTGGCTCAAAGATGTGTGCTTATTCTTCCACCAAAGTATGATGGATTAGTAAGAGCCCTTAACACTCAAGTAAGACCAACACCTCTTACATTTGAAGAGTTTTGTGATGTGCTCTTAGAAGAGGAGATGTGGTTGAAGAATCGGAAAGGTACAAGTGATGCTACATTCTCAACCAATGCAAAAGGAAAAGGCTCTTCTGATGGATCAAAGAAGAAGCCAAAGAAGAAAGAGTTCATATGAAGTTGCTTCTATTTTGAAAAGAAAGGTCATGCCATCAAGGATTGCAGAAAGAAGCAAGCTGATGAATGAAATGGGACTATGAAATCATCTTGGAAGAAAAACGAATCTACAAACAATAGAGGGCTGGAACTATGGGTAGTATAGAAGAGTTATGCTCACCGGCTCAAGTTCATGTTGATGAACCATGGATTTTAGGTAGTGGAGCTTCTCGCCATATGACTAGCAAAAAGGATTGGTATAGTTCCCTAGAACATCTACAAGAATCCACCAATGTAGTCATGGGAAATGACTCCAAGTGTCCAAGTGAAGGAATTAGAACCATCAATTATAGTAATTATTTTAATGTCCAACTGATGTACATTTCAACCATGATGAGCTACAATTGCACAAATGCTATAAACAGTAGTCATTTGACATGTAGGAGCAAAGGTCTCATCAAAATCAATGCCTCTTTCCTATGCATAACCCTTTGTAACGAGCCTAGCCTTATACTTGTCAACTATTCCATCAGGCTTATGCTTTAGCTTGTACACCCGCTTAGTGCCGATGACCTTCTTTCCAAGAGGCAAGTCACATAAAGACCAAGTACCATTTTTCATGATAGCATCAAATTTTGATCGCATAGCAGCCATCCAATTTTCAAAATTTTGTGTTTCATCTAATGAAACAAGCTCATTCTCATCAGAGAGGGTAGAGGCAGCCATAGCATAGCAATCTCTTGCATAAGAAGCACTATGAGAGCCACCTGAACGAGTATGGTATGATAGAGGTGCATCGAATTTGCTATCATGCAAAGTCTACACCAACCATTTTGGCATAGTTTTTGCCTCCTCAATATCAACTCTATCGGTGATCAACAAGTGCATCATGTAAATCTTCATCATCACATGAAACATGTAAAGGTTGAGAAGTTGCCTCAGTAGGAGAACCTCTAGACTATCCACTTGTAAAAAGAGGCAACAAAGTGTCATACATGTCTTTGGAGCTAATTGATGTCTCCTTAGTACATCAAAGTAATGGTTGAATAGCATCTTCCACAAAAACAACATCACGGCTAACCAAAATGCGTTTAGTTTATGGATGATATAGATGATAGCCTTTGCTTTCAGAACTGTACCCAAAAAAAATACATTTCACTACTTTATCATCCAACTTTTTGCATTGTTATTTAGGCATTAATGCATATGCCAAACAAACAAAAACACACAGATGAGCAACAGATGGCTTGCGACCATGTCAAGCCTCATATGGAGTGATAGAATAGAGTGCTTTAGTGGGACACCTGTTAATTACATATGATGCACACATAATAGCCTCAAGCTAGAAACTATGTGGTAAAGCCTGACTCTTGACCATACAACTCGCCATATCCATGAGTGAAATATTCCTCCGTTGAGTAACTCCATTTTTTTGAGGTGTATACAACATTGTACACTGATGTTTTATCCCACATTCAGCTAGAAATTCATTAAAGTCAGAGGACATATATCCCCCCCCCCTCGATCCAAATGGAGGGTGCCCATTTTACATGCTGACAAATTTTTGGCCAAAACCAAAAACTATTTGAAGCACATAAACACTTCAGACTTAATGGATATACCCATGCATGCTTGGAAAAAGCATCGATGAAAGTCACAAAGTAAAGATAGTTTCCAAAAGAGGGCATCTGCATAGGACCACACACATCACTATGAACAAGCTGCAATTTCTAAGTAGCTTGAATTGAACCATCTTTTTGAAAGGATGAATGCTACATTTTGCCCAAAATATATCCTTCACAAACATGTTTACCAGGTGCCTCAAGTTTGGTCAAAGAGGACACCATTTTAGATTTCTGCAGGCATATCAAACTAGCAAAATCTAGATGACTAAACCGTGCATGCCAAAGCTTTGCATCTAACATAGCCTGAGAATCATGTACTGCACATGCCAAATCATTCATAGATTTTTCATAGACGATGAGCTTATACACCCCATGATATAAAATGCTAGAAGCAATAATCACATTTCCATTTGACAGATCATGAACTCTAAATTTTTCATCAACAAATTTCTCAACCAAGCCAATATTGGCTAAAGTTGAAACTGATAATAGATTCTTCTTGATCCCTAGCACAAATAAAGCATCTAACAATGTAAAAGAACTACAATCAGTAGTAGTCAGAATGATCTTACAAAACCCCATGATAGGATAAGAGGAGTTGTTGGTGCATGTGATAGTATTCCCTGTAGCGACAGGCTCGAGTGAAGTGAAAAAATTATCTTACAAGGTAATCTGTTTGGTTGCCCCACTATGAAAGTACCAAACATCTTACTCTATTGAAGACATACATTGTTCAAGAGAAGATGGGTCAAAACTGCAAACAGTAGTAAACACCCATTCTTCATTCTACACTAGATTAGGAGACTCTATTTTTAGTGTAGAGGCCTCTGCAACAACCATTCCAGCCTCTTTTTTCTTTGCCTCGTTTGTAGCTAGTTTTGCACAATTCTTTATGACATGATCATTTTCTTTATAGTACTTGCAAAATAATTTTTGCTTTTCTATTTTCTTGTTGTCTCTGTCATCTTCTTTGATTGTGGAGAATTAGCATATTTTTGCTTACTAGTACAAGAGCTCCATTTACCTTTGCCCTTCTGACTAGCCAGGAAAGCCTGATCTGCAACACGCATAATGGACATGTTCTGCCTAGACTAATCTTTGTACAATAGAAAAAAGAATAACTCCTCAGATGGTAATGCATTTGGATTGACTTTCATCATAAAATGAAGAGTAGAAGCAAAACTTTGATGTGAATTGAGAAGATCATTCAGAATAGTTTGCACAAGTGAATTGTCAGCCAAGACTTCATCAGCAAAAATCAATTGTTCCTTTAAATCTTTTATCTTTGTTAGAAATTTGTCCATGGAATCTCCTTCATTCATGTGCTCACTCTCCAACTTTTTTTGGAGGTAAGCAACACCAGCTTCATTCCTTGCCTGGTATAAAGTGGTAAGTGTATCCCAAGCATCCTTAGCTATTCTACAAGACAAGGCTATCAATGCATGTGCCTGAGTATCTTTGCCAATGGCATATTTCATAGACAAGGCTATCAATGCATGTGCCTGAGTATCTTTGCCATCCCTACAAATTTTCTCTAAAGTAGGTGTAGTAGAAATCGTAGCACGAATAGGAATCTACAGAACATCATCGTCTTCAACACCATCTACATCAGCTTTAGTACCTGTATTTGCAGGTGTAATAGGAGGCTTTTCAACAACCTGCACAATATTCCACAGTCCTTTTGTGGCCAATACATGATGCATCATATAAGACCATAATGGGTAATTTGTACCATCCATTTTATCCTTAGTAGCCAACATATGGAATGCATCACTGCTTTCA
Source organism: Ceratopteris richardii (assembly GCA_020310875.1). NCBI lineage: Eukaryota > Viridiplantae > Streptophyta > Polypodiopsida > Polypodiales > Pteridaceae > Ceratopteris > Ceratopteris richardii. The sequence goes on along the minus strand of CM035426.1, from coordinate 112,950,463 downwards.
GCCATGGCCATTGACCAAAATAGCCTGATGCAAAAAATTGATTGTATCTCAAAATTTTGAACAGAATTACCTTGTGGAGTTTTCTTAGACCTACAATAGACTTTGAGACGCTTATATTGGGGAACCAAAACCTCTATATATCTTTGGCACAAAAAGATGAAATAGCCTACACAAGCACTACGATAATGCATTTTGAGGCCGAAACGAGCTCATACCGCAATTTTAGCACCACAAAGCAAAGCAATTTTGATCTCTTAATCACCTTGAGTATGCTCAAAAAATTTCGTGTGATTCTGAGACTGTGACCAGAGGGGTGTCGACGATGCCCTAGATGAAGGAGTGACCTGGTGGGATACCAATTGTTGGAGTTTGAGGTCTACAGAAGCATGTGAACAGCACAAGGAAGAAGAAGGAGCTTGGAGCAAAACACACAATACTAAATGTATTACCACTAGAACATACAAAGATAAGTGAACCATTAGGGCAATAGGCATACACAAGTCGGGGGAAAAAACCTCCTAGACAGGGAAAAGAGTGCCCCGACAATCCTAGTGTGTTCACACACATCACTACCTAAATATATCAATATGAAACATCTAATGTGGAAACTTCTTTAGTAAAGAGCCAACCAGTTATTGCACAACATAAGACACTACCGAAGTGGGCACAACAACTCTTTGATGATCACAATTTACACTTAGATGTACTAGAATCATCCTTGGATGGATTACGTAAATGAAAGATAATAGAAGAGCAAAGAAGAGCCTCAAAACACATTGTCAACATGGCTCTCATGGCAGATATCATGGGCTCGATAAAGGAACCTACCACCATTGAAGAAGCCCTTGATGATCCAGGTTGGAGAGCGACAGTTTAGTCTGAGTATGATAGTATACTCAAAAATGATACATGGGATCTGGTTGACTTGCCGCCAAAGAAAAAGGTAATACATACTAAATGGATTTGGAAAGCTAAGTGTAAAGCAAATGGCACATTAGAAAAGTATAAGACAAGATTAGTTGCACAAGGTTTTTCAAAAATTGAAGGTTTTGATGTTTGCAAAACCTTTGCACCAATAGCATGCATGACAACTACTTGGATGGTACTTGCAGTAGCTGCACAAAAGGCCTAGCTTATTTTTGAGATGGATGTGAAATCTAGATTTTTGAATGGTCACCTCAAGGAGGAGGTATATGTATCTCAACCACTCAGTTTTGAGGTGCCAAATTCAGAAAATAAAGTTTGCAGCTTGAAGAAAGCTTTATATGGGCTTACATAAGCACCACTAGCTTGGTACGAATGGATAGATAAGTTTTTCAAAAATATAGGTTTCGAAAGATGTACTTCTAATTTTAATATATATGTAATGAAAAGGGATAACAAGCTAGTTGTTGTCATTCTATATGTAGATGATCTGATCATTACATGAGATCATCAACAAATCATTAATCAAACTTGGATCAATTTGGAAAGTGAGTTTGAAATGAGAGACTTAGCTCTACTCCATTTTTGTCTAGGAATTGAAGGGTATGGCAAATAAAGGATGGCATTTTCATCTCACAACAAAAGTATTCCAAAGAAATTCTTAAGGCATTTGGAATGATGTAGTGCAAACCAACTACCACAACTATGGAGGTAAACCAGAAGCTATGTATGGATGATAACATGCATGATGTAGATGTTAAGAAGTATAGCAAGCTCGCTGGAAGTCTTATTTTTCTGTGCAACACTAGACCAGAGATCTGCTATGATTTTGGAGCATTAACTAAGGTTTCCAACAAACCCAAGGAGAGTCATTGGAATGATGGAATGCAAATTCTAAGATACATTGTAGGAACCTTGGATTTTTGTATTCTTTATATCATAGGTTATAAACTTCAAGGATATTGTGATTTAGATTGGGATGGAGATTGTGATTTTAGAAAATCAATTTTTGGATATTGTTTCTCACTTGGTTCAGGAATATTTTCTTGGGTAAGTAGGAAGCAATCAACTCTCGCACTCTCCTTTATTAAAGCAGAGTACAAAGCAGCTTGTTTTGCTTCTTGTGAGGCAGTCTAGTTAAGGAGAATACTTGCAAATCTAGGTTTTCCATAAAAATGGGGACTGTACTTAAGTGTGATAATCAAAGTTTTATGGTCATTGCAAAGAACCCAGTATTTCATGCTTGCACCAAGCATATAGAAGTAGAGAGTAGCTCAATAGGAATCTTCAATAGAAGGGCATAAGACCAAGACCTACTTGATTTATCATTCATAAACATTGAGGGGGCTGCTAGTATATAATCAATGTCTACCCCTCATGATTGTATGTACTAATGCACATTTTTTAAGGCCCCCATTATGGGGAGAAGCCAAGTGTGCATTACCCAATCGATGGGAATCTCAACTTGCATGTTGGATGAAGGTCAAATTGCACCATGTAAGGTATTATAAGGAAAGGGAGTTACTAGCATCCCCAATTGTGAGGCCTAGGGTAGCAAGGAGTAGCCCTGGCTGGGGGGTCCAAGGGAGCTAGTGGACCCCCAGCTAGGGGTCCTAGGGGGCCAGTAGTCCCCCTAGTGGGGGTTTGGGGGAAATGCCCCCAATGCAATGGTAAAGGGAATATTCCATGGAATATTACCTATCAGAGTCAAAAATCATTTATATTTGTTAGGTCGATTGAACTGCCCTAAGCTGTGTATGGTGACTACATGGGCAATGGATGCCCACGTTCTACTACCCATATATAGCCGTCTGCGGAAGGCCACCCATTATCCTATATATACATGACATGTGCACTACCTCATACATCAAATTATTATATTCCATGTTAAGCATAATTTTATGAATGATATCACCCTAAAGAAGCCCTCTTTCGCTCAACCTAGCATAATATCAAAAAACCGATTTCTATTAGACACATTAGGGAAAAAGAGTCAGGTTGAATACACAACAATAAAAAACAACTTAAACAAAAGGACCCCTTAAGAATAATAACTACATGAAAGAGCGGCAGTAAAGTTACAAGGAACCTTTGGCAATGGGTAAGTAGATTTGGGTCCCCAAAAGGATACTAGATGCTTAATAATATAGACAATAGATTTGAATGTGAAATAAGTTCGTTAGTTGTGTGAATTGTTACTTCTCCTAAAAAGGAGCCTTCTTCTAAATGAAATAATGGAGTAGAAGTTAAAAATATTTGAAAAAAATTAAGACGAGACAAAATGGACCCTCAAATTATAGTGAATCAACTCAATAATTTACCAATCAAGTGAAATTTTATAACAAGGATGGGTTCTCAATCATCTCATCTTTGCTTAGAGAAAAAAAAATATGAATAAGGATACTAAAATCGTCAAAGAAATGATCCTACACAATACTTCTCCAAAGTTAAGAATAAGAACTAAAGAAGCAAAGATAGAAAGTCAAAAGAAAACATCAAGAAGTTGCTTGGAAGATGATTCACAAATGATAGAATCAAAACATATAGATAGGCATATGATCCAATGCACAAAACTTGCTATTTTGGTTGAGACATCTGCTTAGTGTTTTACTCAATTCTCTGAGTACAACATCAATTAGTAAAATTTCTCTTGGGAAACTTCAATTATCTTAACAAGTGTTAAGCTACCATTCATGAGTGGAATCATCTAAAATGATAAACTATATGTAGAGAAATATGTTTAGCAAGTTAAGAAATTACCCTGACTCTTACGAGCCTTGACAGTCACAGACCAGTGAGCAATGTTTGATAAATGACTGACGATTGAGTGAACCATTATAAATGAAAATTTGTAGGAGTAAATTAGAGATGTTGAAGATGTCATGCTCTAAATCATGCAAAATGATGAAGTATACAGTAAGAACCAGCTCTGACAAATTCACTGTTCTGATGGAGTGTGACTGAGATATGAGAGTAGGAAGTAATGAATATGTATTGACTAAATCATGTAAACTTACAAAGTCATTGGCAATAAGACATTGCTCAATGAGTGAGGGATGAGTGAGCTATGGTATGAGCTCCTCTTCTCAATGAAGGTTCACAGAAATGATCTCTCAACCTCGAGATACACGCGAGATTTTCATCTCATCTTTTATAGCTTTTGTTGGAGCCAAGGATTTGAATTTGAATTCAAATCTTTACCAATAAAGTGCATCCTAAAATATAGGATTGATTCTCTCTTGAATCAACTACCAACATTTACGAGATTCTTTGCTTCCTAACTCCTCGTGGGTTCATTGACCTTTTTACAATGAGTAATTGTAACTTCAAAGTTACAAGAGGTTGTACATATGAGTTTCCCAAGTGATATGCTAATACATCAAGCTTATGTGAAGTGATCAAGTGTGTAGGCTTCGGCTTAATTGCACCAACATCTCCCCCTCAAGCCTAACATGCTTGATCTTCATGGTTCCTTGATCTCTTGCAGCCCAATCATCATTTTAAACCTGTGTTCCATCCAATGCTTTGGTGAATAAATCTGTGCATTGCAAATGGGTTGATACATATGCTACTTGAATATCCTTGTTTAGTAATTTCTCCCTAACATAATGATAGTGCACTTCAATGTGCTTAGTCTTGGCATGGTACATAGGATTAGCAGTCAAATGAAGTGAACTAGTATTATCTCCAAAGATAATTGGAGTGTAGGAATGTATCTCCAAATTTGCATACAATTTCTTAAGCCACATAGCTTTCTAAGTTGTTGTAGCCAAAGTATTCCCATGGAGATCAATCATAAGCTAAGTTCACATGAAGGTGAACTACTTGAAGATATTACAACGTCTCAACAACTTGTGGGTAGTCTTAATTATGCTACTTTGACAAGAGTAGATATTGCATATGGTGTGAGTACATTAAGCCAATTCATGCATGTACCAAGGAAGCCACACACTGGCTCCAAGGATGATAGGAGCAATTCAGGGTACCTATCTTTTGCAGGTTCAAAACTCATATCATGGTCATCCAAAAAGCAACCAATTGTGGCCTTATCTTCCACATAAGTAGAGTATAGAGGTTCCGCTTCTCCATCTTAAACTTTACCAACATATCATGTATGTACTTCCTTTGTGTGATGAATATACATGAATCCGTATACATAAGTTCTAAGCCAAGGAAATAGGTTAACAACCCTAAATAACTGATTTTGAATTCCTTCATCAGTTGAGCCTTGACTTGTTTGATACCATTAGAATCATTACCTATAATAATGATATCATCTACATAGACATACAAGTAGATGATCTCTGATTTATTCTTCTTCACAAACAAAGAAGAGTCTGCCTTGCTTGCCACAAATCCTTGATCCTGCAAATAGGTAACAAGTCTATGGTTCCAAGCTCTAGGAGCTTGCTTGAGACCATAGAGTGCTTTTCTAAGCTTGCATACATACCTTTCTTTTTCTTCATCTTCGAAACTTGGTGGTTGTGCCATATACACTTCCTCTTATATCCAACCATTTAAAAATGCATTCTTGACATCTAACTGATATAAATTCCAATTTTTGCATGCAGTAAGACTTACCAATACCGTGATTGTTGGCTTCTTTGCCACAGGTGAAAATGTTTCTTCATAATCTACTCCATGTGTTTGGGCAAATCCCTTTCCCACTAATCTTGCCTTGTACCTGTTTATAGAACTATCAGAGTTCCTTCTAACTTTGTATATCCATCTTGAACCAATTACCTTCATATCTAGTTTCTTTGGAACAACGTCCCAAGGGTGGTTTTCCTGCAATGCTTCCACTTCCTCCTGCATGGCTTCTCTCCACTCTTTCTTCTTCTTAGCCTCCTCAAATGAAGAAGGCTCCTCTACCATTGAATTTTTAGTGATGTATACAGAGTGCTTTGTGACTAAGGATGTATCATATCCATACCTTATGGGCTTCCTACTTTCTCTTTGTGATGTCCTTAAGGATTGATTGGAAGACTCGGGTAGATCCTCTAGTTTTTTGTATTTGAACTTGCCCCTTGACTTCCAAGCTTTGAAGTCAATATGCTCCTCATCTTCTGTGTTGATGTCCTCTGCTTGTTGTTGGTCTTCTTGAGTTAGGGTTGGAAAATCATTCTCCAAATCATATGGTAATTTGACTTTCTTGCAATCATCTTCAAGGCAAGAATTATTCTCATCAAAGACTACATCCCTACTAACTATGAATGCCTTGTTAGTGGGATCATAAAGTTTATATCCCTTTTGATTGTGATCATACCCAATGAATATGCACTTCTCTAACTTAGGGTCAAGTTTCCCTCTAATTTGTGATGGGATGTGTGCATAGGCAATGCAGCCAAATATCTTGCAATGATCCAATGAGGGTCTCCTTCCGTTCCAAGCTTCATATGGTGTCATATCATCCAATGACTTGGATGGAAGCCTGTTAACCAAATAAGTAGTTGTAGAAACAACCTCTCCCCATAAATAATTTGGTAATTTTTTCTCATTTAACATAGACCTAGCTACCTCAACAATTAACATGTTCCTTCTCTCTGCCACTCCATTCAATTCAGGGGTATACATAGTTGTTACTTCTCTCTTTATGCCTCTGTCTTGTAGAAATAGATCAAACTCATGTGAAAGGTACTCACCACCTCCATCAGACCTGATTCTCTTCAAGCTCCTTCCTATTTGGTTTTCAACTAGTGCCAAATACTTCTTGAAACATGTAAACACCTCAGCCTTATGCTTCATAAAATAGAGAATTGTCCACCTACTATAGTCATCAATAAAAGAGACATAGTACCTTGAACCTGAGATGGATGGATCTTTGCTAGGACCCCACACATCAGTGTGTACAAGCTACAAATAATGTTCATGGATGTATCCTTTCCTGTTGAATGGTTGCCTATGAGCTTTGCCAAATTGGCAAGCTCCACATTTGTAAATCATGTGCTACGTGGTCACATTGGGAATGCTAAGCACACTTTGATCCCTACAAGTTTGATCCAGAGTTCTCTCTCCTATGTGTCCTAGCCTCTTACGCCATATTGCCAACTCAGATAGGGTTTGGTCTCTATAACTGAATAGTGCTATGTTCTTTGTGTCTTCAATTTCAAAAGCAAACAATCTACCTGAATTCTCACCTTCGGCTATCCTTTTAAATCCTTTTTGGGGGTCTTCCACATATTCTCCATGCTTAATGAACCTGACCTCTAGACCTTTCTCTACAATCTGCCCAACAGTAATTAGATTTTTCGTTATGGTAGGCACACACATAACTTTTCTCAAAAGGTTCATACTACCATCAGATGTCTTAACATTTCCAATTTGTTTGACTAAATGCTTGGTGTCATCACTTGTTTGTACCTCATGCTTTCCCTTTGGTTCTTCAAGATCAAACAATACTACTACATTCCCTCCCACATGATTTGAACAACATGAATCAATGTAAAAAGATATTCTTATCATCTTTACCTTGCTTGGATGTCATGTTCATAATGAGCAAAGAATCTTCTTGATCTTCAATGTAGTTTTTGAAGTCCCTTCTGCCTCTAAAGCCTCCTTGATGGTTGTTGTTATTTAGCCTTGATTGTAGTTATGGTTGTAGTTGCCTCCATCATTGTTGTGCGTGCCTCTTGTTTTTCCATAGCTTCCTCTATGGAAGTCTCTTCCATAGAGATTGTGTTTAGTAAGTATGACCTTGCAAGAGCATCCTTTGCACACCATGTGGTTAGCCTCTCTTGCTCTTCCCTTGTTGGTTGATTCTTGCTCCTAAAGATTGGCATGTCTTCATCTTTTGAGATGTATCCATATAAGCTTCTCCCTTGAAGGTATGCTCGCATCCTTAGGGACCATGTTGAGTAGTTGTTCCTATCCAACTTGTCAATGAAGGATGGAAAATCATATCCCATCTTGATTGTGCTTGCTCTGATACCACTGTTGGAGGAGATGGTGGAGAATCACAAAAGATGAGTTGGTGTAGCTAAAACCTGCTTTACACCTAGTATAAGTGATGGGTGGAGAGTGTTGTGGGCCTCTTTAGCTATCTAATAATCATAAATGATCATATATGTTGGTTGGAAGATGATGCACAAATGATAGAATCAAAACATATAGATATGCATATGATCCAATGCACAAAACTTGATATTTTGGTTGAGATACCTTCTCATTGTTTGAATCATTCTCTAAGTACAACAGCAATTAGTAAAATTCCTTTTTGGGAACTTCAATTAGATTAACAAGCTACCATTCATGAGTGGAAGCATATAAAATGATAAACTACATGCAGAGAAATATGTTTAGCAAGTTAAGCAACTACCTCGACTTTTATGAGCCTTGATAGTCATTTGAGATTGATCTGTCATGCAAACAAAGATGAGTGCTAGTTTCACATTCTTGCAACCAAGTTGGTTACAGATGTTAAGAATTGAAAGATTGATATACGATCCTCCATCAATAAGGAATCTTTTGACTAGTTTATTTCGATACTACACTATGATTATTAGAACTTCATGGTCAACAAAATCAATCTCTACATGTGTGAGACTGCTTATTGGTGTCAGACAAAAACTTATCTTCTAATTGTTTCAAAAGTTCTTGATTGAAACTTGGAAAAAAGGAAAGTAGTTGGAATAAAGGAATCCAAATAGGTACCTAGAGTGCAATACTCATTATTTTTTAAATTATGTCTTGCTCAGTCTAGGATTTTCCAGTGCAATCTAGAATAATTTATGATTGCAGTCCAATGGTCTCCAGAACAAACTCTAGGGAGCCTCCCATCGAGTTTGAATAGTGATGAGAGGGACTTTAGAATTTTCTAAAACAAGTTTTGGGGTTACTTTGAAGTTCACCAACTTTGGGGTTTTGGGGAGTGCTTCTTAGTGATGTGTCCTTCTTTGGTAGGAGAGTTTTTGGATCTCTAGTGCCCTATGAGTAAATTAGAGAGGCTCATTTCGTAACCACGTTCTAGCTTTCATTCTAAATTTTTTATGGTCTTGTAATGAAGATCTTAATGGTTCTTCAAGTTGAAGAGTCCTATGTGATTGACTTTGTATTATGTTGACTTCATGTTCCAGATAGGTTCATTTTACCATATTAGAATTAGGGGCCTGTTTTTGTCTCCTTTGGTCAAATTCACAAGAATGATGGAAATCAGCTAAAATATGACCTCCTTCTAAATAAAATTTACACTATGAAGTTCATTGATATTGCTATTATGGACTGGTGGATCTTTTCTATATCGAAAATCCTGAGTACATTAGTTCTGGTAGTAATGATTTTGAAAATTAGGCCTTTACCCATGACATGGTTGATGGTTCCATTGAGGTTGTAATGGTCAGTTGAACTATTGGGGTGCATATTGCAAGGGATGGTATTGATCTTGGGTGGGTGGTTGTGGTTCTTCTAGTGGCTGCTATGCATATGGTTGGGGGCAATATGAAGGATTCGGGGCTAGGGGATAAGGATACTACTAGAAGGTATTATGGGGGTATTGGGGTATTAGAAGGTGGTGGGGTGGTGGCAAAGAGATAGTGGGAGGATAGGGGGATCATTGTAATTAGTGCTTACATAATGTGTTGCCAAGAGTTAGCAATGTGCCTTGCATTCCAACAATGATTGTAGTAAACTTGCTTGAGAGAGTCTCAAGACTCAATTTGTATGTTATCTCAACTAGATCCAAATATTTCATTACTTCACCAGTTTCTACCTTGGTTAATGATTAATCCTATTTTACTTTGTAGTTTCAAAGAAATTTGAATAACATCATCTAGAGAAATATCTCTCATGCGATAAATCCACATGATGTCGTTTTTTTTGGCGTTTGGTGGCACGTGATTCAAAGCATTTTGGTCAACCTCAAAAATAATTGTTGCAAACTATCAACGGCAAGTGTTGGGATGCTTTTGGGGCCTTCTTTCTGAGTTGCTTCTTCCTTCCTTTCTTCTAGGACTGCAAGTTGTTCCCCCATATGTAGGGAAGAGGTCAGCCTAGAATGCATCATGGGCATGTCACAACCTCCATCGGGCTTTTCCTATCCTAGTGTGTAGTCTTTCTCTTGTTTTCTACCTTCCTATCTGCTTTTGCCTACCACTTTTCTATAATTTCTTCAAAACCTTGATCCCATGGTGGATGCAATCTATGTGTTGGTTAGAATACCTTAAGGGCAGTTTCACAACACGTGAAGAAGCTATTAGTGCTGCCAAAGTGAAGCAAAAACAAAACCGTAAGAATTTCTAATAAGTTGATCGCATTGGACTCCTCTTAGGGAAGATTTGAGAGACCAAGCACTTTCTAGTGAAGTTGTCATTTGCCAACAATGAAGTGTTCGTCTAAGGTGTACTACAAAACTACCTTCGTTGGGTTATGGAGATTAAGTAGACACCTTAGCCAAATTCAAATATAAGAACTGTAGATTGCCTTAATAGGCTTACAAAAATCGTATTCGTTGAGGACACAAAATAGGAATCACTATTGTGGAATTGTATTGAGTTTATCCTACTTGACTGTCGCACACAATCAATAAGTATTAACCTTTGATTGTACTAGTTATAAGAATAGATCAACCTTGGAGCAGCCAGCAATGCTATTTTTTATTTGAAAAGTGATCAATATTGTAGCTTTCTTATCCAAATTTTTCCCGGGAATGGATTGAAAGAAAACCACAATTAACACTACAAATTTTGCTATCATAACTTCATCCTTGCATACGTGCCTAAGCTTACTCAAAGGAGGCTATGATTAGCACCACAACTTCATCCTCACATATGTTCATAAATAGACTCAAGAAAAATTTGCGATTAACACTACATAGGGACGTTTGGAACTACACTTCCTATTTCATCTTCAACCTTAGTCATAATCAACATAAACTACGAGAATGCAAACTAACTAAGATCACTAGGTATGCCAAATTACAACAACCAAGACTAAACAAACTTAACTACTCAACAATGGAGGACATCTTGCACCAAACATAAAGAATGCATAGTAAATGATTCAGTATATGAAAAATATAACATTGATTATTAGAGGAACAACGATAAGTGTAAGAAATCCTTAACTATAAGAAATCCCCCCCCCCCCCTTCAAGCATCATCAAGTACTCCTTTTGATCAATAACAATCTTAAACCCAAGTGGGCCCCACATGAGGGCGATGAGAGCGTGATTAACCTTCTCTGTAATGCCATTTAAGCTCTGTAAAAGCTTCCCCTGCTTTGTGGGATTTGGGGGGTCCCGTGGGCACTAGCCCCCTTATCTTGTACTTTTCTTTATTTAATTCAAGTCCCAGAGAGTAGGCTAATGCCGAACTTCCTTTATATAAAAAAAAAACATTGATTATTAGAAATTACAAGAGAAATTACTATCATATTACCATAAAACAAGTATATTACTAGTATTCTACTCTCGTTTGCACTAAACCACAAAACACTCTTCTCAACCTTTGAAATCCATGTATGCTTCAATCTCTACCTTTTTATAATCGGGTAGAACTTCACAAATCAAGACTCCTATCTTGTTTAGTATTGGCCTCATACTTATATTTTTTCTCGTGCATGTAGGTATTTGTACTTAGGCTATCTTTAATATGGCAGAGTAGGAAGTTCTTTACAAAAATTTGTTCAAGTTTTACTTGTCACGGGTTATAGAGTAGGGGGTTTAAGTTGTCTCTTTCATAGACCATGCTAAATCTAGGTCTATAATGCTTGTACACACTCTAGTGTCTATGAGAGCTAAGATCTTAGTGGAGAAATTGGTTCCCAACATAGCACATTCCCATGTTTTATCTTCTGACATTACTTCGTTGAGAACACTTGGACTATAGGTGCAAGTGGAATATTGTCAAAGAGCCCTTGCATCAATCGTTTGTGTTGAAGGATTCTTAATCTAGCTTTATGTTGATCTTCTCCATGTATTCTTTCTTACTCGATATTTCTAACTTTAGCAACTTGGAGTCTCACCCACATCGCATATGTGAATGGTTATAGGTATCTCTTGAATCGACACCTGCTAGTGTATTTGGGCAATATGTCTCCTTCAAATGCACTAATTGGATTGCTCCTCTAGTGGATATTTTGCTAATTACAAAAGTTCCATGGCCACATTTCTAAAGCGCTTTTATGTGTTGTTTCAATATGTAAAATAAAACAAAATCACCTTCTTTCAAACCTTTTTCTTTGATGTGTGCACTATAGTAAACTTTTTAACGTCATTTTGGAGCATATATTCCTATAGTTGTCTGAAGTCTATCTTCATGCACTTGCTCTAATAGCTCAATGGGATTGGATAGCTCATGTCCTTTCCACTTGACTTCAAAGAGTGGAGAAGCTAGAGGGTCAACAAGGAACAGAAAGCAACCGAGAAGGTACAGTTATGATACTTCAATTTTGACCACTAAAGATTATGCTTACATGATAAAAGTAGAAGAAGATCCTTCTACCTATGATGAGGCAAAAGGTAAGGAAAATTGAAAGAAATCTATGCAGGAGGAGTATGATGCATTGATGGAGAATGAGACATGGGATTTGGTTCCTAAACCAAATAATCAGAAAATCATTGGATGCAAATGGGTCTACAAAACAAAGAGGTATGCAGATGGAAGTGTAAAGCTACATGTAAAGGTTGGAGGTTATGTTAATTAGATGTGAAGAATGCTTTTCTAAATGGTTACATTTTAGATGATTTTTTCATGGAGCAACTAGAAGGTTTCAAGGATAAACATTATACAGAATATGTATGTAAGCTCAAGAGAGCTTTGTATAGTTTGAAGCAGGCCCCAAGGGCATGGAATTACAGACTTGTAAAGTTCTTGAAAGAGCTTGGTTTCCAAGTGTCTAAGGCAGATAGTAGCTTGCTTGTTAAAGCAAGTGATGATGGGTTCATTTATATGTGCATATATGTTGATGACATAATTGTGAAGAGATGGATAGGTATGTGCTTGAAGATGAAGAGGTGTTGCAAAATCCTTGATCTACACCAGCCAAATGAACTCTAGGAGTATATGGTGGGCCCTTTTAGCTTGCCAATGGATGTATTAGACACCCTATGTACCTTGGAAGATCACTCTCAAAAAGATAGATCAAAACAGATAAGTTGGAGTTAGCTCAGAGGTGAAAACTTGCTATTCTTGGTTCATACACCTGTCCAGTGTTTTACATAATTCTCTGAGCACAGCAGCAATTAGCTCAATTCCTCTTGGGGAAGTCTAGGCAACTTAAAGAGCTAACTTTCAAGAGTAATCTCATAAAAACATCTCTGCAAGATGACTGAGAAAACTGAGAGTAATGGCAGTGAGTAGTACACTTCACAAGAACATGGAAAGATGAACTTAAATAATCATGAAAATGAAAGTATATTGCTTGTACAATACAATGACTTACTGATACATATGTGTGCCTTGTAATCACACCTTGATATGGCATAAAGCTCAGCTCTTGGAGGTCTTCACATAGGTCTCTCTAACCACGACTAAAACTGCCATCTATTTATAGTTGAGTTTGGGAGGCTAACTTCCCTCAATCACTCTCCAATCAATCAAGGATTGATTTGATTCTCTACCTACCACAAATCACGAATTCGTGGCTCCTCTTTCCATTCTTGATCAAGTGGACTCAACCACTTAAGATTCTCTTACTTTTACATTAAGTAAACTCTTCAAAAGTTACAAGAGGTAGTTCACAAGTGAACTTTACATAGTCTTCTTTTTAAAGCTTCTTCTAAGACTTTGTGAGACTCAAGCCAATACTTAGGCTTGTCATAGACTTGCTCCAACAGCTCCCCCTCAAGCCAAGTATGCTTGAGGTCTTCAATCTTCCAAGATTACCTGCAAACCAATCATAGCCTTGAATTTGCAAAGCTTTGTACCATCCAATGCTTTGGTTAGAATATCTGCACATTGTTGATGAGTGGACACATATGATATTTGAATCTCTTTGCTTAGAACCTTCTCTCGTACATAGTGATAATGAACTTCAACATGTTTAGTCCTTGCATGAAAAATAGGATTAGCAGCCAAGTGAATAGAACTCATATTGTCACCAAAAATAGTTGGAGTTCCAAACTCCAATCCAAGATCTTTGAATAATGTCTTCATCCACATAGCTTCTTGTGTAGCTATGGCAAGACCTCTATATTCAGCTTCAGTAGAAGAGAGAGCAACTGTGGGTTGCTTCTTGGATGACCATGAAATAAGCTTTGAACCTGCAAAGGTAAGATAACCTGAAGTGCTCCTTCTATCTTCCTTGGAGCCAGCCCAATCTGCATCAGAAAATAGCTTCAAACCTAAATCAGATACATAAGGATAATAACGTCCTTCATTTATGGTTCCTTTGAGATACTTGAGAATCCTTTTGGCAGCATCCATATGTGGTTTCCTTGGTGTGTGCATAAATTGGCTTAGCACACTCACACTGTAACATATATCTACTCTTGTCAATGTGGCATAATTGAGACTACCCACTAGACTTTGATATGATGTGATGTCCTCTATGAGTTCACCTTCATGTGAGCTCAATTTGTGATTGACCTCCATTGGAGTACCTGCAATCTTACAATCTTGCATCTTGAATTTTGCCAACATGTCCTTAATGTACTTTCTTTGAGTGAGAAACAAACCATGATCTTTGTAAACAACTTCCAAACCTAGGAAGTAGGTAAGTGAACCCAAATCACTTATCTTGAACTCTTCTCTCATCTGATCTTTGATCTTCTTCATACCATCTGCATCATTTCCTGTCAATATAATATCATCTACATATACACATAGGTAGATGACCTCGGAATTACTCTTTTTAATAAAGAGTGAAGGATCTGCCTTGCTTGGTTGAAAGCCTTTGTCCTACAAGAATGAAATAAGCCTGAAATTCCAAGCTCTTGGAGCTTTCTTGAGACCATACAATGCTTTGTTAAGTTTACACACATAATCAGGATAAACTTGATTCTCAAAACCAGGTGGTTGTGCCATATATACCTCTTCTGTTATCCAACCATTCAAAAATGCATTCTTTACATCTAGTTGAAGTATCTTCCAATTCTTGGAAGAGGCAATACTAAGCAAAACCCTAATAGTAGGCATCTTTGCCACAGGAGAGAAGGTTTCCTCATAATCAATTCCCTGAGTTTGTGCAAAGCCTTTTGCTACAAGCCTTGCCTTATACCTGTTAATGGAACCATCAGAATTCTTCTTGAGTTTATAGACCCATCTTGAGCCTATTACCTTCATGCATGAAGTCTTGGGCACCAAATCCCAAGTGTTGTTTTCCTCAAGTGCTTCAATCTCTCCCTTCATTGCATGTTTCCATTCTGTTTTTGCTTTGGCCTCTTCAAATGATGATGGCTCCTCTTGGTTTATGTCCTGTGCTATGTAGATAGAATGTTTAGTTACTAATGAGGTGTCAAACCCATACCTTTCTGGTTTTTTCTTTTCCCTCATAGATCTTCTTAGGACATGATGTGATGATTCTGCCTCATGTCCAAGTTCCTGCAATTTTGCTTTACCTTTAGACTTCCATGATTTGATCTTTTCCATGTGAGATTCTTCATCATCCTCTGAGGTGTCTTGTTCTTCAATCTTTGATTGTTCTCTACCAAGCTTTGGAAAATATTCTTCAAGATCATATGGTAAATTGATCTTCCTGCATGAATCTTCATACCATGAATTGTTCTCATCAAAAACTACATCTCTGCTTACCACGAATCCTTTGTTGGTAGGGTTGTATAACCTGTAGCCCTTTTGATTGTTGTCATATTCAATAAATACACACCTTTCTGCCTTTGGATCCATCTTGCCTCTAACCTGTGAAGGAACATGAGCAAAAGCAATACATCCAAAAATTTTACAATGATCTAAGCTTGGTCTTCTTCCATTCCAAGCCTCATATGGAGTCATCCCATCAAGGGATTTTGAAGGCAACCTGTTAATCAAGTAAGTGGCTGTAGATACAGCCTCAGCCCATAAGTAATTAGGTAAATGCTTTTCATTTAACATAGACCTTGCAGCTTCAACAATTGTCCTATTCCTCCTTTCTGCCACTCCATTTTGCTCAGGAGTGTACCTTGTAGTTACCTCTCTTTTGATTCCTCTTTCTTGAAGAAAAGAATCAAACTCATGGGAGAAGTATTCTCCCCCTCCATCTGACCTTAGCCTTTTTAGTGATTTACCTGTTTGATTCTCCACAAGAGCCAAATATCTTTTGAAACATGAAAAAACTTCATCTTTGTGTTTCATAAAGAATAGGATAGTCCATCTTGTTGATATATTTAGGTAGTGATGTGTGTGAACACTCTAGGACCGCCGGGGCACTTTTTTCCCTCTTTAGGAGGTTTTTTTCCCCCGGCTTGTATATACGCCTATTGCCCTAATGGGCTACTTATCTTTGTACATTCTCTAGTAATACATTCAGTCTTGTGTGTTGTGCTCCAAGCTTCTTCCTCTTCCTTGTGTTGTTCGCGTGCTTCTGCAGACGTCTAACTCCAACAATTGGTATCAGAGCAGGTCGTTGATTCTTCTAGGGCGCCGTCGACACTCCTCCGTTTGTAGTCTCAGATTCGCACAAAATTTGGTGAGCATACTCAGGGTGGCCTCCGAACGCACTATCGCAGTGCTTGTGCAGGCTATTTCGTCCTTTTGTGCCAAAGGTATATACCAGTTTCTGTTCGCCAATTTAAGCGTCTCGAAGTCTGCTACAGGTCTAGCAGAACTCGTCTGGGCAGTTCTGTTCAACTTTTTGAGATACAGTCAATTTTCTGCATCAAGGTATTTTAGTCACCGGCCATGGCTGAAAGCAGTGATGTATTCCGTATGTTGGCTGTTGAGGATAAGTTGGATGGTACCAACTACCCATTATGGGCTTATATGATGCGACATGTACTGGTTGCAAAAGGATTGTGGAACATTGTGCAGGGTGTTGAAAGACGTCCTGTTACACCTGTAACGACAGGTACTGCAAATACAGGTGTTGGAGCTGATGAAGATGGTGTCGAAGATGATATTCCGCAGATTCCTGTTCGTGCTGCTGTTTCTGTTGCACCTACTGTAGAGCAGATTCGTTGGGATGGCAGAGATGCCCAGGCACATGCATTGATAGCTTTGTCTGTCAAACGTGCCATTATTCCTCACATTCGCTCTTGCAGAACAGCAAAGGATGCTTGGGATACACTTACCACTTTGTACCAGGCTAGGAATGAGGCTCGTGTTGCTTACCTCCGAAAACAGTTGGAGAGTGAGCACATGAATGAAGGTGATTCGATGGACAGTTTTCTTACAAAGATCAAAGACCTGAAGGAACAATTGATTTCTGCTGATGAGGTTATACCAGATAGCTCACTTGTGCAGACCGTTCTGAATGGCCTTCCTGATTCATATCAGAGTTTTGCCTCTACTCTTCGATTGATGATGAAAGGCAATCCGAATGCCTTGTCATTTGAGGAATTAGTCTCTGTTCTGTTGCAGGAAGATCAGTCCAGGCAGAACAGGTCCATTATGCGTGTTGCAGATCAAGCTTTCCTGGCTAGTCAAAAGGGCAAAGGAAAATGGAGCTCTTCTACTAGTAAGTAGAAATCTGCAAATGCTGCACAATCGAAGAACCAGGATAAAGATGAGAAGAAATCAGAAAAGCAGAAATTGTTCTGCAAGTACTGTAAAGGAAATGATCATATTATAAAGAACTGTCCAAAACTGGCTGCTAAAGAGGCAAAGAAGAAAGAGGCTGGAATGGTTGTTGCAGAGGCCTCTACACCAAAAACAGAGTCTGCAAATCTTGTGTAGGAAGAAGAATGGGCGTTTACTACTGTTTGCAGTTTTGACCCATCTTCTCATGATCAGTGCATGTCTGCAGTAGACTCAGATGTTTGGTACTTTGACAGTGGGGCAACCAAACATATTACCTCGCAGCGCAGTTTCTTCTCTTCACTCGAGCCTGCCCCTACAGGGAATACTGTCACATGCGCCAATAACTCCTCTTATCCTGTTATGGGAGTTGGTAAGATCATTCTGACTACTGCTGATGGTAGTTCTTTCACTTTGTCAGATGCTTTATTTGTGCCAGGGATCAAAAAGAACCTGTTATCAGTTTCTGCATTAGCCAAGATTGGCTTGGTTGTGAAATTCGTTGATGACAGGTGTACAGTCAATGATCTCTCAAATGGCGATGTGATTATTGCTTCTGGCATTTTATGTCGTGGGCTGTATAAGCTCATAGACTATGAAAAATCTGTGAATGATTCGGCATGTGCAGTTCATGATTCTCAGGCTATGTCAGATGCAAAGCTTTGGCATGCACGCTTTGGTCATCTGAATTTTGCTAGTTTGTTACGCCTGCAGAAATCTGAAATGGTGTCCTCTTTGCCCAAACTTGAGGCACCTAGAAAACATGTTTGTGAAGGCTGTATTTTGGGCAAAATGCAGCGTTCTTCCTTTCCAAAAGATGGTTCAGTTCGGGCTATGCAGAAATTGCAGCTTGTACATAGTGATGTCTGTGGTCCTATGCAGACACCCTCTTTTGGAAATTACCTTTACTTTGTGACTTTCATTGATGATTTTTCCAGGCATGCATGGGTATATCCACTCAAAGCAAAGTCCGAAGTGTTCATGTGCTTCAAACAGTTTTTGGTTTTGGCTGAAAATCTGTCAGCATGTAAAATGGGCACCCTCCGTTCTGATCGAGGGGGGGAATATATGTCTTCAGATTTTAATGCATTTCTGGCTGAACGTGGGATAAAACACCAGTGTACAGTGCCGTATACACCTCAACAGAATGGAGTTGCTGAACGAAAGAACAGGTCACTCATGGAGATGGCGAGGTGCATGGTCAAAAGTCAGGCTTTACCACATAGTTTCTGGCTTGAGGCTGTCATGTGTGCAGCATATGTACTGAACAGGTGTCCCACGAAAGCGTTGCAGTCTATCACTCCATATGAGGCTTGGCATGACCGCAAGCCATCTGTTGCTCATCTGCGTGTTTTTGGTTGTTTGGCATATGCATTAGTGCCTGAACAACATCGCAGAAAATTGGATGATAAGGCAGTAAAATGTATTTTTGTTGGGTACAGTTCTGAAAGTAAAGGCTATCGTCTGTATCATCCACAGACTAAACGCATTCTGGTTAGCCGTGATGTTGTCTTTGTGGAAGATGCTATTCAGCCATTGCTTTCATGTACTAAGGAGACATCTGTTAGCTCCAAAGACATGTATGATACCTTGATGCCTCTTTTTACAGGTGGACAGGCTAGCGCTGGTCCTAATGAGGCAACTTCTCAGCCTTTGCAGGTTTCATATGATGATGCAGATCATGCCATTTCTGATGCAGATTTACATGATGCACTTGTTGATGAGAGAGCTGATATTGAACAGGCAAAAACTATGCCAAAATGGCTGGTGCAGACTTTGCGTGACAGCAAATTAGATGCACCTTTGTCATATCGTACTCGTTCAGGCTCTCATAGTACCTCTTTTGCATCAGATTGCTATGCTATGGCTGCATCTAGTCTCTGTGATGAGAATGAGCCTGTTTCTTTTGATGAAGCACAAAATTCAGAAAATTGGATGGCTGCTATGCAATCTGAATATGATGCTATAATGAAGAATGGTACATGGTCTTTATGTGACTTGCCTCCTGGCAAGAAGGCCATTGGCACTAAGTGGGTATACAAGCTGAAGCGTAAACCTGATGGTACAGTTGACAAGTATAAGGCTAGGCTTGTTGCAAAGGGTTATGCACAGGAAAGAGGCATTGATTTTGATGAGACCTTTGCATCTACATGCCGTATGACTACTGTTCGGAGCATTTGTGCACTTGCAGCCCATCATGGTTGGAATGTACATCAGTTGGACATTAAAACAGCATTTTTGAATGGTGACTTGCATGAAGAAGTATATGTTTTTCAGCCCCGTGGCTTTGTGCAGAAAGGGCATGAAAACCAGGTGTGCAGGTTAAAGAAGGCGTTATATGGTTTAAAGCAAGCACCACGTGCTTGGTATGAGAAAATACATGCCTATCTGATTGCACATGGTTTTGAGAACAGTCCAACTGAAAGCACCTTATATGTTAAGCGTGCTAATGATGTGCTTTTGATCATTGTTGTCTATGTAGACGACATGCTGGTCACTGGTCCTCTTGAGAAGCATATTGCTGATTTCAAGGCTGATTTGCATGCCTCATTTGAGATGTCTGATTTGGGGCATTTGCATCACTATTTGGGCATTCAGTTTATGCAAGTTGATGGTGGAATGGCTTTGTGTCAAACGAAATATATTGACACATTATTGCAACGTTTTGGCCTTGAAGACTGTAAGCCTATTGCCACTCCTATGGAGACAGGTTTACGATTGAGTCTTCATGATGCTGGAGATGCATTTGATGCTGTTCTCTATCAGCAGGCTGTTGGATGCTTGATTTACTTATGCATTACTCGGCCAGATATTCAGTTTGCTGTCTCACAGATGAGCAGGTTTATGCATTGCCCAGGAGTCACGCATTGGAAAGCGGTTAAGCGCATCTTTCGCTACTTGAGTGGTACTCGGCTACTTGGGTTGTTTTATCCCAAGGGGGATCACTACCGCCAGATTTGCATGCTTTTTCTGACTCAGATTGGGCTGGTTGCTATGACACTCGTGTGTCCACCAGTGGTTTTTGCTTCATGCTTGGTAGCTCATGTATATCTTGGTTGAGCAAGAAGCAGCCTACTGTGGCCACTTCCAGTTGTGAGGCTGAGTATAGGGCAGCTTTCACAGCGACTGTTGAGTGTGTGTGGCTCAGACGCCTTATGGCTGATTTGGGTGTTGGCCAGTCTTCTGCCACCACCATCTTCACTGACAGTCAGAGCGCATTGGCAGTTGCGAGGAACCCTGTGTTCCATGCTCGCACTAAGCACATTGAGGTGCATTATCACTATGTCAGGGAGAGGTTCTCTGCTGGGGAGATCAGCTTGGCATATGTGCCCACGCAGGAGAACATTGCAGACCTTTTCACGAAGGCTCTGCCTAGGGAGAAGTTTGAAGCTTTCCGCAAAGCTTTGGGCTTACTTCCTTTTGTGGAGTGATTTCCACATAGCTCGGCACTTCCTTATACATGAGTGCCAGCTCCTTGTTCACCGCATCACTCCCAGGGGGGATTTGTTGATATATTTAGGTAGTGATGTGTGTGAACACTCTAGGATCGCCAGGGCACTTTTTTCCCTCTTTAGGAGGTTTTTTTCCCCCGGCTTGTATATACGCCTATTGCCCTAATGGGCTACTTATCTTTGTACATTCTCTAGTAATACATTCAGTCTTGTGTGTTGTGCTCCAAGCTTCTTCCTCTTCCTTGTGCTGTTCGCGTGCTTCTGCAGACGTCTAACTCCAACACATCTGTTGCAATCATCAATAAAGGAAACATAATACCTTGATCCAGATATTGAAGCTTCCTTGCTAGGTCCCCATACATCTGTATGAACCAACTCCAAGAGATCTCCATGCATATAACCTTTCTTCATGAATGGTAACCTGTGAGACTTTCCAAATTGACATGCACTACACTTATAAATCATATGTTGTTTTGACAAATTAGGAAGTCCAAGTACACTTTGGTCCCTGCAGATTTGCTTTAATGACCTTTCACCAATATGTGCTAACCTTTTGTGCCATACTTCCAATTCTGTGAGTGTCTGACTACCATAATTAAAGAGAGCAATGTTTCTAGTGTCCTCTAATTCAAATGTGAACAATCTACCTATCTTTTCACCTTTTGCAATTCTTCTGAATCCTTGACTTGGATCTTCAACAAATGCTCCTGCTTTTGTGAACCTAACTTGCAACCCTTTCTCTACTATCTGCCCAACACTTATCAAATTCTTTGTAATGGTAGGGACATAGAGTACCTTACTGAGTAGGTTGATGTTTCCATCAGGTGCTTTGACATTGCCTATTTTCTCCACAGGATGTTTTGTATCATCTCCTGTTTGTACCTCATGCTTATTCCTTGGATCTTCTAAATCTGATAGGAGTGCCACATTTCCTGCCACATGATTTGAACAACCTGAATCTATGTAGAAAACATGCTCATCAGATTTACCTTGTGGCATAGCCATGTTCATGATCAATAATGAATCCTCTTTGTTTGAGTCTTCTGTGTAGTTATTGTAGTCTCTCCTTCCTTTGTAGCCTCCTTGATAGTTTGAATGATTGTAGTTGTTGTAGTTGCTATGGTAGTTGTTGAACCTTCCTCTTGAGTAGCCATAACTTCCTCTATTGTATCCTCTGCCTCTTTGATTCCTGGAATTCCTAAAGCAATTTTCAGTTGTATGATTAGTTAATCCACAAATAGAACATGAGTTGGAGTCTTGGGATCTCCCCCTGCCTTGTCTACCTCCTCTTCCTCTACCTCTGCCATGTCTTCCTCTACCTGCATAGTTAGCTTGATATGTACTTGCTTCATCATCCACTTTCTTTGCCTTTCCTTTGTTATCTTTAGACTTGCTTTTATCCGTGTATAAAGCTGAAGATTGATTACCTTTAGATCTTTCTCCATTTTTGATAAGCTTTGCCTCTTGAGTAAGTAGTTGTCCAATGAGTGTGTTGAAATCAGGTACATGCATGTCCATGTACAAATCCATAGCTGTGGTGAATGCTTCCCACTTGTCATCTGCCTTCAAGCCATTGATCACCTGCCTTACAATTTGCTCTTCATCTATTACCTCTCCAATGCTTCCCAACTGATCCGCTATGTCCTTGAGCTTTGTGACAAAATCAGTCACATTTTGTTTGGGAGCCTTCTTGAGAGTTGTGAAATCCAGCCATAGTTGATGCTTCCTAGCTTTGGTACTTGAAGAAAAGAAAGCTTCAAGTGCATCCCACACTTCCTGAGATGTCTTACAACTTCTAATGTGAGGCAACAAAAAATCTGAGATAGAGTTGAGGAGATAAGACCTTGCAAGTGCATCCTTGGAGCACCATGTGCTCAATCTTTCTTGCTCTTCTTGTGTTGGTTGACTTTTGTTCCTGAAACTTGGCATAACTTCATCTCCAGCCACATAACCATATAAACTTCTACCTTGGAGATAAGCTTCCATTCTTAATGACCAAGCTGATTAGTTACCTCTGTCCAATTTGTCAATTGATGAAGGAAATCCATCTGCCATGTTGTCCAACCTTGCTCTGATACCACTGTGAAGAGATGGATAGATATGTGCTTGAAGATGAAGAGGTGTTGCAAAATCCTTGATCTACACCAGCCAAATGAACTCCAGGAGTATATGGTGGGCCCTTTTAGCTTGCCAATGGATGTATTAGACACCCTATGTACCTTGGAAGATCACTCTCAAAAAGATAGATCAAAACAGATAAGTTGGAGTTAGCTCAGAGGTGAAAACTTGCTATTCTTGGTTCATACACCTGTCCAGTGTTTTACATAATTCTCTGAGCACAGCAGCAATTAGCTCAATTCCTCTTGGGGAAGTCTAGGCAACTTAAAGAGCTAACTTTCAAGAGTAATCTCATAAAAAATAATGAACCACACACTGAGAATGAGTTTTAACAAGTGATGACATCATCCCGATTTTCACGGGCTGCTACAGAAATAGACCAGTGAGTAGAAAAATCAACATAACGAAAAAATTTAGAAATCCAATGATTATGAACATTTGTATGGTTATACTAGACAGTAAGCTGAATCCAACAAGCTTTAAATCACTGAATTTGGATAAGTAACCACTGAGAAATGGCTCTGACAAGATGAGTGAAAAAGTCGGGTACCTGACAGAGAAGTGAAGATGAACAGACCCTGTTGACTTAAAATGCACATAAGTGAAGATTGAAACATCCAAATGACATGAAAATTTGTGAGCATATAGTATACTTATAGGGCTAACTTTACCAAGTTAAATTACTGAACATGATGCACCAAGCTCAGAGAAAACATCTCTGCAAGCTGACTGAGAAAACTGAGAGTAATGGCAATGAGTAGTACACTTCACAAGAACATGGAAAGATGAACTCAAATAATCATGAAAATGAAAGTATATTGCTTGTACAATACAATGAATTACTGATACATATGTATGCCTTGTAATCACACCTTGATATGGCATAAAGCTCAGCTCTTGGAGGTCTTCACATAGGTCTCTCTAACCATGACTAAAACTGCCATCTATTTATAGTTGAGTTTGGGAGGCTAACTTCCCTCAATCACTCTCCAATCAATCAATGATTGATTTGATTCTCTACCTACCACAAATCACGAATTCGTGGCTCCTCTTTCCATTCTTGCTCAAGTGGACTCAACCACTTAAGATTCTCTTACTTTTACATTAAGTAAACTCTTCAAAAGTTACAAGAGGTAGTTCACAAGTGAACTTTACATAGTCTTCTTTTTAAAGCTTCTTCTAAGACTTTGTGAGACTCAAGCCAATACTTAGGCTTGTCATAGACTTGCTCCAACAATAATTCTTACAGGTAGAGATGAGAAGGGCATACAAAGTCTTAAGAAGCAGATGGAGAAAGAGTTCAAGATCACTAACTTGGGAGACTTGTCATATTTCTTGGGAATGGAGATTTCATATACTCAACATGGAGTATATGTGACTCAAGAAAGGTATTTGAAGAATTTGCTAATCAAGTTTAAAATGGAAGATTGCAGGGTAGCACCTACTCCTATGGAGGTGAATCATAAATTGAGCAGATATGGCGGAGAAGAATTCAAGGACATGAAACTATATCAAAGTTTGGTTGGTAGTCTAATCTATGCTACATTGACTAGGCCTGATTTGTCATATGCAATTGGAGTGTGGTATCAGTTCATGCATTGTCCTAGGAAAGAACATTGGATTGCAGGACAAAGGGTGTGAAGATACATTAAGGGTACAATCAAAGAAGGTTTGTATTATGGATTCACATCAGATACAAAAATCAAGATATATAGTGGTGCAGATTGGGCAGGTAATGTTGATGATAGGAGGTCAACATATGGATATCTATATTATGTGGGAGATAAATTAATCTCTTGGTGTTCTAAGAAGCAACATACAATTGCTCTATCATCTACAAATGCAAAATATACATGTATGATTGAAGCTACAAAGGAGGTTATATGGTTGAAGACACTTATGAAGAGTTTTGACATCATTCAGAGTACACCCATTATTCATGGAGATAATATGAGTTCATTCTATCTAAACTGCCAACCCTATGTTTCATGACAGGACTAAACATATTGAGATCCAATATCATTTCTTGAGAGAGAAGGTGATTGATAAAGAAATTGAAGTCATACACACTTCTACAAAATCAGATTTCAGACATGTTAACCAAAAGCTTGAATGGACCTAAGTTGTAGAGGTTCAAAGACATGACAGGTATAAAGAAGATGGAGAAAATCACAATTGATGATTGAGGGGGAGCTGTTAGTGCACGGAAATCATCAATTGATGATTAGTAAAAATTTTGAAGTCAATAAGTAAAGCAAAGATCACCATATGAGGCTTGAAGATGAGTATGTGATTAGAAGATGGAAACTTGTATATACATGTATATTACTCTTGAAATTAGTTCATGAAAACCTTTGTATCTATGATGAGTCGGGATGTAGATGTCTATATATACTTGAATATAGAGGTAATAAGTAAGAGAGATGATGAGTGACAAGTTTTAGAAGTCATTAAAGACTTTAGAGAGTGAGAAGAATATGCATTATATATCAGATGTATGATTTCTCTGAATAGAAGAAAGTTGCATCTCGATCTTTTTCTCAGTGCTCCTTCTTTGTTTATCTTCTTGAGGAATGCTTTTGTACAAGTCTAATTCTATAGTTGTGTGACCTCTCTACAAGTTTTGAGAACCTAATTGTAATCACATTGAGAGAATTGTAAGTAGGAACATTTACATGTGTAAAGAGAAGAAGTGAAGATAGGTATAGGCACAAATTTGATGGTCAATGTTTTGATCAGATCTCCCTCCACAGTGTAAATTTTGTAAGAAAATAGTTATAAAATGTAACACAGGAGCAGTAGTAGAGAAGATAACAAATATAGGAGAATCTCAACAATTTTCTACTAGCAGCACGTACAAAGATGATGGCGTTGTCCACCCGTGCACTCTCAAGGTAGAGCTTAAATGGTGATCTAGACAACTCTAGATAGGGAGATAGAAGGTAGAGGTATGCTAGCTCAATTCAATGTCTCAGGTAGTGTAGAAGTCATGTATATGTAGGATCTTGGTTGGCGTTCCATGGATGGCTATACATGGGCGGTAGAGCATGGGCGGCTAGTGCCCGCGTAATTTCCATACACGGCTTAGATCGGTTGAATCGATCGAATAAATATAAATGATTTTTGACTTTGACAAGAATATTCCATGGAATATTCCCTTTACCGTCGCGCTGGGGGTGCTGCTTCCAAACCCCCACCAGGGGGCCCGCTGGCCCCCTTGGAGCCCCCAGCTAGGGCTGCTCATCGCTGCCCTGGACCCCACAATTGGGGACCCTGGTGATTCCCTTTCCTTGCAATACCTTACATGGTCCGATATGACCTTCTTCCAACATGCAAGTTGGGATTCCCATCAATTGGGTAATGCATGCTTGGCTTCTCCTCATAATGGGGCCCTTACAAAATGTGCATACAATCATGAGGGGTAGACATTGATCATATACTAACAAAGTTTTGGGCAAGTAAGCACTCGTTCTTTAAGTTGAGAGGTAGCCTACTTGTGGCCAAAAGCATTTGAATAAATGGGGTCTAGTTTGGAAGAACCATGCATTAGAAGTTGTAGGTGTCAAAGTCGACTATACATAAGAACAATTTCAAACATAGGTATATTGTTTGGAGGAAGTCTCAAGAGGCACTAATTCTTTTGGAGAGATTTAACTTGGAGAAGGTGGAAAAACATTAGGCAACACCTTGTATAAAGTTTCATTGGATACTTTACACATTTGGTCAATCAATGAGTGAATTAAGTGTAGCAGACTTTTCTGTTTAATGAGTTTCTTCATAGTTAACCCAAGTCTTGATAATTTGGCATTACTTTTCCAAAATTGGTTGAGGTTATGAGTTCTTCTTCATATAGAGATGCTCTAACATCAAGGATAACTTGTTCTTTTGGAGATTAATCATCTCCATCAAAAGTTGCACAAATGCAAAAGTTGTGTGCAACATGTCAATTTGGTAAACAATCAAGAGCATCATTTCTATGTGACAAGCATGTTAGTAAGAATGTGCTAGAAATAGTACATAGAGATGTTTGGGGTCGTGCAATGACCACATCTATGGGTGGTTGCAGGTTTTATGTTACTTTCATTGATGATCATACACGAAAAGTATGGGTATATTTCATGAAAGAGAAGAGTGAGGTGTTTCCATAATTTTAAGGCTATGGTGAAAAAACAAATAGGAAAGTGTATTCACATATTAAGATCAGATGGAGGAGGTGAATAAATATCAAATGATTTCAACAACTTCCTTAAAATTCATGGAATTAAATGTCATTTTTCATGCAGTACACACCACAACAGAATGACATTGCTGAATGCAAAAAATAGACATATTATCGAAATAGCAAGAGCTTTGATGGCTGAGAAGAATATGCCTCATTGTTATTGGGCATAAGTTGTGCATACTCTTGTATACAGCATGAACAGAACTCCAACTATTGTTGTACATCAATTTACACCTGAAGAGAAGCTTACAGGTAAAAAGCCAAACTTGTCACATATGAAAGTATTTGGTTGTATTGCATATGTACATGTTGTAGATGAGTTGAGGATGAAGCTTGATCCAAAAGCAGAAAAATGTATCCTCGTTGGGTACTTCCTTGAGCAAAAGGGATATAAATGTTATAACCCACTCACACAACATGTGAAGGTAAGCAAAGATGTGGTATTTGATGAAATGTCAAGCTTTATTAAGAAGCCGAAGATGGAGCTAATCTTGAACCAAATGACAAAGAAAATGCTGAAAAATCAAGTGCAGAATCTCAAGTTTTGAGTAGACCAGATCCATCACCAAGCAATAGTTCTAGTTGAAATCCATGGAGTGGAAGATTGTGTGGAAATTTTACTCTAGAAAATTCATCAACTACAAGAAACGTAAAGAAAAGCTTTCTGCTGGTTGTAAAACATCTATAGGTTTTGAAGATATTGGTGGAGATTCAAGCAGTTCAGAAAAGAGCCTTGATGAGGAACTTAGATTACCCTCTATGATGACTCCACAAGTTAGACAGGCCGATGCAGATGATACAAGGAGAAGTGACCCAAGGCCAAGAAGATCTGGGAGGATGTAGAATTCAGTGCAACGATGACACTTATATTGCTTGTCATTGTGCCTACATGAACAAAGTAATACAAAATGTTGAACCTTCTTGTTTTGAAGATGCAATTGGAAATGCACATTGGAAAAAAGCTATGGATGAGGAGGTGGCTTCACTTTATGGAAACATAACATGGAAGCTAGTTCCATTGTCACAAGGAAAGAAACCCATAGGCTGCAAGTGGGTTTACAAGGTAAAGCAGATTGCTGATGGTAGCATAAGCAGGTATAAAGCACGATTGTAGCAATAGGAAATATAGAAACATATGGCATTGATTATGAGGAAATGTTCAACCCTTTAGCTAAAATGTCTACTGTCAGAGCACTTGTTGCATTAGCTATAGCAAAAGGATGTACTTTGCATTAGATGGATGTATGGAATGCTTTCCTACATGGTGAGGTAAAGGAAGAAGTATACATGGACCAACCACAAGGATATGAAGATTCAAAGCATCTATAATATGTTTGTAGGTTGCAAAAGGATTTTTATGGGCTTAAACAAGCCCTTCATGCTGGGCAGTTTAAGCCCCTCATGCTTGGCATCTAAGGATTGCTGATTACTTAACCACCATTGGATTTTCTATGTGTGATGTAGATCATTAACTATATGCAAGGAAGGGTGATGATGACATCACGATTATGGCTATTTATGTTGATGACTTGATTGTAGGTGATGATAATGAAGAAAGCATTAAAGAGGTAAAGCAACTTCTTATGCAGTAATTTGACATGGAAGATCTTGATGTGTTGCACTATTTTTTGGGCATTGAATTTATACATACACAAACAGTTATATGGATGTCACAAAGGCAATATGCCTTGAATATGTTGCAAAAGTATGGTATGGCTGATTGTAAGCTAATTTCTATGCCATTAGATCATAATTTGAAGTTGGATGCTACATCAAGTGAAGCATTGGAAAATGCTACTATGTACAAGAAAATTGTGGGAAGTCTGATATATCTCTCATTTACAAGGCCTAATCTAAGTTACACTATTGGAATTGAAAGTCAATTCATGCAGGCTCCCAGGAAGCCACATTTAGATGCTCTGAGGTGCACTCTACATTATGTGAGTGCTACTTTGGATCATGCATTGTTTTATGAAGTTGGTGTAGATTTGGAGGTTCATGGATGCGCTGATGTAGATTGGGCTGGTAGCATTCTAGATAGAACATCTACTAGTGGCTTTCTATTCTCACTTGGGAGTGCAACTATTACATGGAGCACTAAGAAGCAACCCACTGTTGCTTTGTCAAGTACAGAGTTGCTGCAATGGCATCATGTGAGGCATCATGGCTAGAGATGCTACTTGTAGATTTAGGTGTGGAAGTGCAAAAGCCCATCACCATTTATTGTAATAATCTTAGCACCATATAGTTAGCAAAACATCCTATTTTTCATGCTAGAACAAAGCATATCGAGGTACATTATCACTTCATCATGGAAAAGGTATTAGGAGGTGATATTGAACTTGATTATATGAGGACAAATGAGCAGGTTGCTGATATTTTCACTAAAGCATTTGCAGCTAAGAAGTTGAAGAAGTTTTAGAAGATGCTTGGATTATAGGACATGAAATTGAGCTTCAGGGGGAGTGTTGAGTTATCAAGCTCAACATGTGATCCAGGATGACATGCATCACTTTTTCATTTCTTTGACATGTATGGTGGTCACACCAGTATATGCCAAGGATACTTCATTGAGCTTTTTTAGATTTATCGATCGAGAGTGATGGCACATTTGTTTTCTTTCCAACTCACTCATTTGCAGACATTAGGATTTTTTTTATGTACTGTTCTTTATATATTGCACTTGTTGCATTATTGTTTTAGGTCATTCTTGTACATTCCTTTTATGTAATAGAAGAAGAAGAAGTAGAATAAGATTATTCTTCCTTGCCTCAATCGTTGCTTGTGCTCCTCTTTGATTGAGAGAGAGTGTGTGTGTGTGTGAGCTCTCTTCCTTATCTCCTTCCTCATGAAAATATAATATATAAGAATGTTGAAGATCGAGAACTCTTTGACCTTTACAAAATGGATTTTTTATTTCTCTCAAAAAAGAGTGTTGTATTAATGTAAAAACTCTTAATTGATGATCATCAGGCAAGAATCGTTGATGTCGAAGATAAATATTTTTGTTGAGATTCTTACTATAGATTGATCTCAACCAATCACCACAATATGGACAAGCTTTATAACCCTTAGTAGATATTCCTGCATCATGGAAAAGGATAAAAATATAATTAGATTAAATCATATTTATTTACATGCATATTGAATAAAAAAATTACATCAATACCTGAACAAACGCCATATCTCCAGCCGTTTCATTCTCTAAACCAGGAGGTAGAGGATTTCTAGAAACCTCTGCTTGTAATTGATGAACAGCAAGTCCATGACGTGTACGAGGTATATTAACATTATGAGAAAAATCATCATCATCATCATCATCGAGCAAGTATTCCTGTATATCAATAATAATTTGATTTTATACATGGTTTTTAAATAAAAAAATGACATTAATATATATAGAAAATACATACCCAAGCATTATCACGTTGACTAGGTGATGGTGCATGCTCAAAAGTACCATACTCTGCCTCATGTTCAATACATTCCAATCGTGGTCTTCGATACGTGCCATAACAAGAGTTACACCAACATATAATATGCTCTTGATAGTAAAATTCATCATAATTCCTATCGGAGGACACATGTGAAGTCGTTGCATGGGTAGGAGGTGGTGGAGTACCCTCTGATTGATCAGAATCTGCACATCATAAGAAACATAAAAAAAATATATAAGTTATGTATCCATCAAATATAGTTAAAATTAAATATTTCATATACTTACAGTATAAAGTCGTTGCACGATGAGGAGACGGTGGTGGAGTTCCATCTGATTGATCAGAATCTACAAATAATGGTATTTGATATTAATAACTTGATTATCTACATAAATAAAAAATTCACATATACATATTTACACATACACACATATTCACATATACACATTTATACATACACACATATTCACATATACACAACACATATTATTGTGGGATAAATGCATGTATTTTGTATGAATGAGTGTATATGCATGCATGTGTGTGTACGTATATATGTGGATATGTATATGTGTGTTTATGTTATATGTATGTATATGTGTATATATATACATATATGCATGCGTATATGTTTGCATGTATATGTGTATGTGGGTATGTGTATGTGTATGTGTATGTGTATATGTGTGTATATATGTGTATGTATTCTGACTTTTTTTTCTGTTTGAGATTAAATTAACAGGAGATATTGTATGGTCGAAAAAAATAAGAGGCGAGCTAACATACCACCTGAGTCGTGGCAGTTTTTTCGTAGACAGCTACGTCTTCAGGAGTCATTTCCTCAGCAGAAGGTACACAAATTAATAGTTTATATTTATAATTTTTAGATATTTTAGTAATTTTTTAATTTAATTTATGTATTTTTTTCCTTGAATAAACAGGCTGCTGCAAAGAAGAGAGTGGAGTCGGGCCACACATCGCACTTAGGCCAAATGGGCCATAATGGTTTTGTAGCTACGTTTGTAAGTATATGTGTTATTGTGAGTATATTTTTTATTTTAGTTAAAATGCAAGCAACTAATGTTTTTTATTTGTTTCATTGCAGCGAAAGGATTATGGCCGATATCCTACGAAACACGAGATCGAGTATGCTACACATTTTGGATATCGGCGTTTGAGCGAGTATATACAAGATCATCCTGATGCCTTTGTGAGTATTTTTAAATTTTATATAATTATTTTGTTGTTATGAATGTTTTAATTATTTTATTGATTTATGTTTGTTATATGTAATACAGGAGTATTTTGGGGAGACAAATATGGATGAGGTGGAGAGACAGACACAGGAGGGACGATCTCGATCGTCACAGGGTGATCATGAGGATGAGGATGAGGAAGATCAGGATGATCATGATATTGCTGATGATGATGATGATCATGATGATGATGATTAGGATTTTAGACGTTGATTATGACATTGGATTATATGTATTTACATTGATATATACATATATTTATCTATATATTTTTCATTTCAATCATGTTTTGAATTGTGTGTATGGTATTAAGTAATGAAGAGTTTTGTTCTATTGATTGTTATTATTGTTTATATTAAGCATGTGTTTTAATACTTTAATTATATAATTCATTCATATGTGTGTACCTAAGTGTATATGTATGTGTGTGTATATGTATGTATGTGCATGTGTATGTGTGTGTATATGTATGTATGTGCATGTGCATGTATAAGTGTGTATGTGTGTATGAGTATGTGCATGTGCATGTGTATGTGTGTATATGTATATGCATGTATATGTATAACTCTATGTGTATGTGTGTGTATGTGCATGTATATGTGTATATGTGCATGTGCATGTGTGCGTATATGTATGTATATGCATGTGCATGTATAAGTGTATATGTATGTATCAATATGTGCATGTTCTTGTGTATGTGTGTGTATATGTATAACTCTATGTGTATGTGTGTGTATGTGCATGTATATGTGTATATGTAGGTATATGCATGTGTGTGTGCTTCTTCATCATGTATAAGTGTATGAGTGCATA
>CM035426.1:112837640-112910140 GCA_020310875.1 Ceratopteris richardii | reverse complement strand
GGGCCCGGAGACGTCTTCGTCGTAGGGCCAGCAGTCGACTTCGCTGCGGTGGGGCTCCTTGTCTTCATCGACAGAAGACCAGCAATCCACTTCTTCGCAAGATGACCAGCCGTAACCATCCGAACCTCAATCATCATAGAACCACCAGTAATCTTCCATGTGTTCGCATTCATCATCTCCATAGGAGGCCCAGCAACTTTGATCATCTCACGGTCAGCAATCGTCGTCATCCTGATCATGCTCGTTGTACTCTCTCTCAAGCACATCATCCCACCATTGCTCCATTGACAACAGCAACATACTACACAGACTCCAGGATTCGAAGTGAGGCGCCAGCGTTAGCTTTAAGTCTATAAACTTCACGCTCAAAACATTCCATGGAGCAACTTCACGCTCAAAACATTCCATGAAGCGTGAAGGAAATAATTATAGTAAGGGAAAAGCTACGATGGAGAAATCATCCGTACTGCAGTGCTGATCATCATCTTCATCGTAGGGGCTAAGTCGTCTTCCAAGTGTTCCCATTCATCATCTCCATAGAAGGCCCAGTATCCTTGGTCATCGGACAGCGAGGAATCGTCGTCATCCTCATCATGCTCTTTGTACTCTCTCTTACGCACATCGACCCACCATTGCTTCATTGACAACCGCAAGATGCTACACAGACTCCAGGATATTTTTTTTTTTAATAAAAGGAAGTTCGGCCTTAGACTATTCTCCTCGACTTTAATTAAAATAAAGAAGAAAAGTTACAAGTGAATGGGACTAGTGCTCATGGAAACTCCCAAATCCCACAATGTAGGGGAGGAGTATGTGAAGCTAGAGGGCATTACAAATGAGGCGGGTAAATCTATCATCACCCTCATGTGGGACCCATTTGGGTTTCAACTTGTTGTTTTCGAGGGGATAAATACAATGGTGTCTAAACGCTAGAGATCTCTTATCTCGGGAGATTCTTTTACCTAGAAGAAGCAAGGATTTCTTGATCGACCCTTTCTTAGGAGTTTGGCCAAAATTGATAGCACATCGCTCCCTCCAAATCTTCCAAAGGGTCTCACCCATGATGGCATTCCACATCCTCGATGAGCAGCCGACCACCTCACCCAACAACACCTGTTGCCAATTGATTTGGTGCGTGAGTCTCAATATCCGGGTCACGTGACGCCAGATAACACAGGAGTTGGGGCAATCGAAGAACAGGTGAGCTAAATCTTCGATGCATTGATGGCAACGCTTGCACCATGGCGGCACACCACAAATTTTGTTAGCCCTTGCATAGGACCAGATACCTTTGTGCAAGATCTGCCACATGAGAACGAACTTTTTGATCTCAATCGGGGGATGCCAAATAGACATGAAATTTAGTTCCCATCGAAGTTTGGTCCAAGAAAGGCACCATCTCTTGTTAAGAGTGTGAATGAACATCTGAGTTCTCTTTGAAGCTAGGGATTCTGGATAGTTTCTTTCTATTACTCCATTTGAGGCCCTCCAGGCAAGGAAGATCCTGACCGCAGAGAAGGCGGGAAGTTGAGTGGTCCCATGCTAAACACCTGCCTTGAAGAAGAGTCCATTCCTCTACGGTAACTCTATGTCTCAGGTCCAAGTCTTCGAACCTAATCGACCGGCTGGTCTCTTGTTTCCATAGTTATTTCCACTGTTTGAACCCCTTGTTCCATAACCACTTTGCAATTTGGAGGTTCCAAGACTCCACCCCTATAATTCCACTGATCAGGAACCAGATGGAGTCATTTTGTCTTATCCCAGCCTCTACGGTAACTCTATGTCTCGGGTCGAAGTCTTCGAACCTAATCCACCGGCTGGTCTCTTGTTTCCATAGTTATTTCCACTGTTTGAACCCCTTGTTCCATAACCGCTTTGCAATTTGGAGGTTCCAAGACTCCACCCCTATAATTCCACTGATCAGGAACCACATGGAGTCATTTTGTCTTATCCCAGCCTCTACGGTAACTCTATGTCTCGGGTCCAAGTCTTCGAACCTAATCCACCGGCTGGTCTCTTGTTTCCATAGTTATTTCCACTGTTTGAACCCCTTGTTCCATAACCGCTTTGCAATTTGGAGGTTCCAAGACTCCACCCCCATAATTCCACTGATCAGGAACCAGATGGAGTCATTTTGTCTTATCCCAGCCGCCCACTTCCACTCCTCACTGTTTTTGATGGATTGTTTGGCCTTGTTCCAACTCTTCCATAAAGAACACACGAGGCTAGAGCCTTTAGGAGACACCGAGTGGGGGGAGAACAAAAGCATGATAATCCCTATGCCCTTCCAACCAGGAAGGCCAACTAAAGTAAAGCCTTCCATGTTTCTTAAGATCAATTTAGCCCAAGATGACTCACTATTGCTCCAAGCCTTGATAAGCCACTTTGCGGCTAGCTTGTCAACAAACCCAATGATATCCAAGATTCCCAAGCCCCCTGAGTCTTTCGGGTTAATGCAAGTTTCCCTTTTGATTTTGGGAATCCCCCTCCTGTTGGGCTCCCCAATCCAGAACAGACTCCAAGATTCGTAGTGTGCGACCAGCGTTAGCATTAAGTCTGTAAACCTCACGCTCAAGAACCGCAGCGTACATTCCATTGAGCGTGAAGAAATAAATATAGTAAGGGAAAAGCTATGATGGAGACTAATATCTAGAGAGTATGGCAACTAGTTTAGGGTTCGAATCCCACAGGATAGGTCTTTGTGAGACGTTTAGAGTGGAGACATCTTTGAGCTTTGGCTCCTTTGAAGTTGGACGCTCGGTTGAACCACAAGAACAAGTTTCACTTGTGAAACGTAAATTGCGATGTGCGCATTAGGATTGAAGTTCAAGCTCAACTTTTCAAAGCTCAATGTCCAAGTTTTTTGCCATCACACGATGGTTTAACTTTATTTGTCATAACTTCTGTATATTCTATTATCTTCTACAACTCCCTATGCGGACATTTGAATTAACTTCAACACACTCACTTTAATGCAAATGTCCGCATAGGGAGGTGTAGAAGATAATGGAATATACAGAAGTCATGACAAATAAAGTTAAACCATCGTGTGATGGCAAAAAACTTGGACATTGAGCTTTGAAAAGTCTAGCTTGAACTTGAATCCTATTTCCTCCCCCTCAAGTATAAGATCGCACTTTGCTGTAAAGAGAAGTCACAGTAAAAAGAATGATGTTAGTTTCAAAAAACATAAGTATATGAGAGCTTGAATTAGAGAGATACAAAGTCTCAGTAAGTGGCTAGATCCTAGCATCGGGTGTGTGAGTGGTGCTCATTATGAGGGAATGTTACTCCTCTAGATCAATAGCGAGGCATATGTATCATGTTGATCAGGCATGAACATAATGCAATCGCAAGCTCACCAAGTGAATTATGGCCTGGCCATCATCCTAAGGCTCAGGGAACATTACTCATGCAAGCAAACAAATGTAGAGCTACCATTAATATTCACTAAACTGCAAGGAATCTATGCCTAATACTGAGATTTATGACTTTAAAAAAGTGGTGTGAAACCTTAATCCAAGATAGCTCTCGTATGAGGAGCAGTTCTTGGTCCTTGAGATAGCCTGAGATGTAACGGTAGTTCTCAATCAGGATGTAAAAGTGAGACACAAGCGAATGATGGACATGAAATAGAATGTGTTTGTAATATGCAAAAAGAGGAAAGGGATCGAGAGAGAAGATCCCCCATGTTGTTCTCACATTCCATGTTATGTTCAGCATCTTGGATCTTGCTTATTAGGTTGCTTAATCTTATTCTTTTAATACGAAAAGCACGGAAGAATATGGCATCATGAAAGCAAAGATAAACGTAGAAAACAAGTGGAAAAATAATGGAAAAGAAATAACGAGAGGAGTGCATCCCTGGTAATATGGTAATCTCTGAAATCTTGCTTTTCATGTGTCTGAAGCAAGTCAAAAGATCAGCGACAAAGTATGTTGGTGACGATGTCACACATTGCAATGGCTTCAGAAGAACCGCATCACGAGGCTGGAAACATTGGCTTTGGACTACGTAATCTGCATATTTGGTGTATGCAATGCTTCTGTCGTCACGATATGCAATGCTCATGCTTGTTTACAACCATAGAGGAAGCAAAGAGGGAGGGCCGCAGGGGCACACTGAGAGAATTGGTCTTGCATGTGTTGCGCAAGAGTGTAGAGGCAACAAACATAGAGGTTTTGCGCATCAAATGCAGAATGAGAGGTGTCATAGGAACTGCAGATGCTATTGCAGTGCTGCGCTTTGGTTGTGCCAAAGAAATAGAGGGTCACAGAAGAAGTCGATGATGGTATGGCCTATGAATTTGTGATGAGTGGTGGAGAAAGCGAACATAATGGCGCTATCGAGAGAATAAACGGTAATGAAACCAAATGGTAATGAAACGGCAATGGAGAGAAGATGGGACATAAGGATTGAATGTGTATAATGTGCACATTGCAGTTTACGTTTAAAGTGCACGATCGAACACAAGGGAAGGGTGGGTGGATAAATGCGCAGGAGTAGAGATCATGTGTTGTGCTCGCGTAACAGAAAAAACCAAACAGAGAAAGATTACGTCCTTGATATTGCCTATCCGCCACGCGTGCATGAATGGTGGTAGACCCTTAAAGGCACGCCAGGATCGGTGGCTCTAATTCCATGCCGAAACTTAAGATCTTGCAGACAGCACGCCAAGAACAGCACAGCGGGAAGAAGAGGACACGACGAAGAGACAAAATTCCGTTGTATATTTTATTGATAAATGATTATATTTATACAATTTTAAGCAACGGTTCATACGTCGCTTTTATGTTTAGATAATGCGGACATTTGAATTAACTCCAACAGTAGCCCTTCCAAATGAGTTAGCCTAATTTGAATCATCTTTAAGCCCATGAGTATCTTAGAGCTAGCTTGTTTATGGGCTGTTGTATGCCCCAACTTCGTGGGATGCAAAAGACTCACGAAATAATATACTCCTTCAATTTCAAATTGGTTAGTTTATGGGCTATTGTATGCTGGAACTTTGTGTGATGCAAAATATTCACAAAGAAAAATACGCATTTGCTTTCCATTAAGCGTTTTTGGGATATTGTATACCCAAAGTTTTTCGGATACAAAAGACTCACAAAGTACTCTACCCTAGTTAAATTTGATTATGGGCTACTCTCGGCACCAACTTAGTGGGATACAAAATATCCCACAATAATGTACACATTTACTTTCAAATAAGGTTATTTCTTTGTACAATTCTACTTCAGCTAGGGCTAGGCCATATGCTAAATCCCCTTCACAAATAAATCCTAGTGAATCTTTTCCAAGTCATATAAACGCATCATGAACTTCAAATTGAGGTGACTCCACGTGTGTTATCACTTTTAGATTTTGAAGAAGCTATTAAACCCCTTTCTAAGCAAGCCCCTACTTGCTTGAGTACTTTCTTCATACTTTGAGTAGCCTTAACTCACACCCTATTTTCTCTATCAAGGAGCTAGTTAGCTTTGAGTGTTGAGTAGAGTTCCTTATTCATATTGTATCCATTTCTTGTACTCTTTGTCTTCTTGGAAAGGTAATGTAGTCTTCTAAAGTTGACTTGAAGCACAACTCTAAACTCTACAAATTTCCAGAGAAATCATGTCTCGAGTGAATAATGATCTTTGTGTGCATGTCTAATTAGTGTAGTGAGTATCCTATATTGAAGGCATTGGTTTTTAGAGTAAAAGCAAGTGTTTTGGGTTGGATAACCTCCGTTAAGAAGGTATGTGTCTAATCTAGGTGAATAAAAGAACTTGGGCTCATTCCATAGGAACTTGGAGAATCATTGATTTGAGTGAACAAAGGTATATGTGGACATAACCGTGAGGCCATTTATGCTTCAAGCTACATGTGGAAGGTGTAGATTCTCCCATCAGTGGTATTAGAGAAATTTTAACATACAAAGACATTCAAAGAGGACCAAAAGGAGCTATTGAAGGCCTCGAAGAAGATGAGCTAGGCATGCATGCATCACAAGCTAGAAGTAATTGCCCTAAAGCTCTCTTATCTTTGATGCTCAAAATGTGCTGGCTATTTGGGCCACTATTCCTATCAGGAGTACGCTTAGTTCCTTTTACAACTTCATAGAGTCAATTTGTGCACAAGTAAGCCTTGATGATATGTTTCCAAAGGTTGTAATTTGTGCCATTTAATCTTTGAAGTTCTGACATAAATATAGGGGTGAATGAAGGGAGATAGAATGAATTCTATGATGAGGCATTCAAGATAGTAGAAATTGTATATCCTATGAGAGAAAGTAGACCTCAAAAATTGCACCACACTTGCACAAAAGATAATTGGATTTGAGATGCAAACCAATATACAAACACTTGGGCTTAAAGTATCCCCTTTGCACAATGGAGGCACCCTTGGGTGACTTGGAGCAGCCTAGCCAAGCACAAACAAAACTTTTATTTTATTGCAAGGAGTTACAAGTCTTGCACTTAGTTCATGGAGTGCCATAAATAAAAAGCATTTATGGATACGGCCTGAATCCAACTATATATGATTTGGGAAGCACATTGCGAAATAGGGTAGATACATTCTTAAGAGTTTGAGGTTTAAATCTACAAAGAATGATGTTTCCACCAAAGGTGAATACCAAATGTAGACTTTATTCAATTGGTGGAAACTCAATGGAAGAGTTGCATATGAACCTTTTGATTATTTTGAGAAAGAAGGCTTATGTGCAAATTCACTTGGAAGATGAGCTCTCAAATTTTTCTTAAAAAATCGGAGTGGAAATAATACCCCCTTTGTGGACACCACCAAAAATCATGAAGCACTCTCTTTAATGAAGGTGCACACAGGCGAAAATGGAATCATAAGTGAGTGTATATGAGCCCTTTAAAGGGTTTCAAGGGCACCACGTACAAACAGGTGAATGCCGAAAAAAATCCATGTCTTTGGGTTCAAATGGTTGAAAGGGCATAATATCTGTGTACCCAATAATGAGATATTATGAAAAATTAAAAGTAGTAGCATTATCGTTGATCCCGTCGGTAGGAGCAAATGGCATTGAGCTTTCAAGCTTCTACGTGAATTTTTCGTGCTTCATCACATCATGATGCGTGCTTTATCTGTGAGATGCGCCCTTTTGTTGTGGTTGAGGAAGAGCTCTCTCTCTCTCTCTCTCTGTGGCAAAGAGGAGATTGCATAGTGAATTCAATCTTTATTTTAGGCACAAGCAAGAGGTTTTTGTGCACAGAGGAGGTTGTTTCTCTATCTGTCTCGTGCTATAGAGAGAGAGGCGCAAAGGCGCAAGTTCTTCTTGATCAACTCTGATGCTCCAGCCTGCAGCTCTTCTACTTCAAGTTTGGTGAAGAGGTGGTTAATCCAAGGGCAATCAAAGAGATTCTTAGAAGGCTTTGTTCGTAGAAAGTCACAGAGATTGTCTGAGTATTGCATCTCGAATACGAGTTCTCAATTGTTCGGTATCTTGCAAAGAGCGGGCTCTCTGTGCAGCAGGAAAGATTATGTAGTGGTCGCCAAGGAGCAGGCCAACCCAGTATTCAAATGAAGGGTGTGCACATCGGCTACCCTCTCTCTTGTCACACATAGCAGCAAAAAGCCACTTCCAGGTGCTCTTTGCCATCAAGATCACCATCAACACAGAGTTTCATTGTACATTCTTTGAACGAACTTCCCTCTAAGTGCAAATTTGGTAGTGCAGGTGGTGATGGTAATTTCCATCGCTAGAAGAACCGCTTCAATAGATGCAAAGGGGAGAAGGGTCATCATTGCCACGTACATGGAGTCTTTGAGCAACAAAAAAGATTGTATCGATACAGCCTCACACGGAGAGTTGGACCATTCAATCCTAGGATCTAACAAATGGATGCCAATGAAGACTCTCCCCCTAGTGAGTCGGTACATCGGATATGGAGAGAAGGCATCCACCATTTCTCTCTCTCTCTCTCTCTACCTTGTTGCTATGCCTTCTTAGAGGCTAGTGTTATGCTTTCTACTTCCTCTCTGTATGTATGCATGGATAATGCATAAACATTCCTATGGGATCTCACTATGCCCACGCATACATGGAGTATTACAAACATGTACACATGTAGAGATATCACTATAGAACGCTTTGATTTCCAATGATGAATCAATTAAGTAATTATTAAATTCACAACAATGAGAGTTTTCTAAACATTTTAGATGCTTAAGATCGACATAAACTCGAGCTAAATGGTTGTTGATGAAGTGCTTTCAAAGATGCCATCAAAGTGGATGTGGATCATCAACTTCATAGAAATTGTTGCCAAAATGTAGAAGCACCTCCAAATGCTACCAAGAGCTACTAGGAGGCTTCATTGGGAACACACAAGACCTAACACTAGGAAGAAAAAGAGACCAAGCATGAGACCTTAACACATATAGATATTTAATGAGGTATATTCCCATTTAGCATCAACGCTCACAACATGTGAAGTGCACCAAAGATATACATGATTCCCACTAAAAGCAAACATGTAGCATTTGACAAAATCAATTAATGCAAAATATTGTAGAATGCAAATGAAAAGTGGAATGAAAAACGTTTTCAAGAATCCAAGCCTAGCTAAGCAAACCACCACCCTAGCGAAAGGTCTATTGAGGATGATAGAACGTAGTTATCAGTAGAGATGGATTAGTAAGCACAAGCACATATGCTTGAAAGGAATAAAGGCAAAATGGATAAAAAGAAGATCCAAACAATGAATGTACCCAAAAATAAATTTATTTAATTTGCATTTATGTGAGAAGCGATACATTTTAATGGAAAGCTTGAAACAGGCCAGTATCCAAAACCTATGACGCCTATGGATTGGTATAAAAAATGGACAGATGGACCTCTGATAGATCCAGAAGCAGAAATCTTCAGTGATGATTCAGATAATGAGTATGTGAACAAAGGTAAAGGGAAATTGGCACTCGCAGAGAACATATCAATATGGTATTCTTTGGAGTATTGGAAAGAGTTAAAAGTATGTCATCTTCTTGATCCTATGCATATATTCAAAAATATTGGTTATTCACTATGGCAGCATCTTCTTGGACTAAAAGATACCACAACATCAAGGAATGATTTGAAAGATCAAAAATCCAAACCAAAGTTATGGCCAGTTTTTGATAGACATTGACAAGAAACGACTTATGCATATGCTCCTTGGGTACTTACGACAAAAGAGATACAGACTATCAACAATAGAATTCAATTGATCAAGACTCCTACAGGATATGGAGCATCGTTTCAAAACATGTTTACTATGGATGATAAGAGCTTATCTGGATTAAAGACCCATGACTGGCATAACTTTTTGAAACATATTTTACCTTTGGTTATCGATGGATGTACAACGAAAGGAGTACGAGATGTGATCTATCGTCTTGGATCACTTATAAGGTAATTATGATACTTTTATATTTAATATGTATGAATATTGGATATCTTTTATTTTTTAATTAACTTCTTTACAATTGTTTTTATGATTTGTATAGGTGGATTACATCCAAAGAGATCGATAAAAATTCGATCCCACAAAAAAAACGTGAATGCAAAGAGCTACTATGTTTGATGGAAAAAGAACTTCCTACTTCATTTTTTGATATTCAAGTTCATTTACTAGTCCATCTTGTAGATGAGATAGAGATTGCCGGTGTTGTCAACACTCGATGGATGTTTTGGGTCGAGCGATTTATGGGAATACTAAAAGGTTATGTGCGACAAAGAGCAAAACCAGAAGGATCCATGAACTTTTGTAGCATATAATAGCGAATGCATGCAAGCATTCGTTAGCGAGTACGAGGAACTTCAAAGTCTCCAAAGTAAAAGGCGAAAAAACAAAAGATCTAGACGTAATCTCGATAATAATGAGATTATAGATGTACCTTCTTTCACGGATTGGCTATATAGTCGTTTGCAACGCGCCAACGCAAATATGAAGAAATCTCAGATGAGCAAAGAGAGTTAATGATAGGTTGTGAACAAAAGGTAATTTTATTAAAATATATATTTTATTTTTTTCATATATGTATGTTAGTTTCTATTTACTAATTGAATTTATTTTGCAGGCTCGAATGTTCACTAATATGTGGGCTTTTGGTCAGCATATTAGAATCAAATCCATTGATTCTTTACGTAAAACAGAGGATTCTAGTATTGTTGCTTGTTTCAAGCAACTATCACGTGCTAGCTCAAAAGACACGAACCTTATAGATAGTGAACTTGGTTACGT
This sequence comes from Ceratopteris richardii, assembly GCA_020310875.1. Taxonomy (NCBI): domain Eukaryota; kingdom Viridiplantae; phylum Streptophyta; class Polypodiopsida; order Polypodiales; family Pteridaceae; genus Ceratopteris; species Ceratopteris richardii. Next base: position 112,899,904 of record CM035426.1, on the reverse strand, counting down.
AGGAACTATTGTTGGTATCTACGAAATTTCATTTCGTACATTCAAACAGGTAGAAAAAAGTTTATATATTTTTTTTAGAGTTAGTTATTTTTTTAAGCACCTAATAATGGGACGTTTTTGTTGTTATATATTTTGATAGGTCATTTTGAAGGTTGACTGGTATCGAGCGGAGTATAAAGGTAGTAATTCTACAATAAGAAAGGAATTATCTGGGTTTTGGGCAATTGATTCTTCCAAGGTAATGCGATCTACTAAAGAACCATACATTCTTCCTAGGCATATTGAACAAGCATTTTTTTATAAAAACCCAGATGCTCATCCTTGGTGGCAAGTCATTCATGTGCAACCTAGAGGTAGGTCATTGTTTGAACAGTTTATTGTTAGAGAGATTGAAGAAAGTCCTCTTGATGATTCAGCATCAGATACTGATACATCAACATCTGGAATAGAAATTAGACTCATTATACGTGATAATGATACTAATATTTTTGATGAAGAGGATAATTCTCTACATGCTGATTCTACTGATGAGGAAGAGGAATTACCAGAAATAGATATTAATCCACCAATAGATGATGTGATTCATGAGAACATAGATTTAACAATAGAAGAAATAAATGAAATCAATAAGGATAATGAAGATGAGACTATATTGATGTCTTACCAAAATGATGGCAATAATGAAAACATATGAGCAGATTAGATAGTAACTTGAAGCTTCTGAATGGATATCAGATAATAGGTTTTTTTTATTAACTTGAATAACGATGAATCCTACTAGAGAGATGAAATCATGTTCTTCTAAGTTAGAACATGAAGCTCGGGGGTATGCCTAATTATTTTATATATAGCTTTATCTTCGAGGAGTAAATTTTTTTATCATGTATGTATGCATATGTGTGTGTATTCATGTGTATTATATGTATACATATATTAGTATGCATATATATGTATTTCATGTATATGTATGTGTTTGCATGTGTGTGATATATGTATACATGTATTCATGTACGTAATATATGCAAGTGTTTATAATTGTGTACATGTATATATGTATATGTGTCTATGTGTAAATATGTACATGTAAATATGTATGCATGTATATATATGTTTATGTGTGCATGTAGGCATGTACATGTATGTGTAAATATGTACATGTAAATATGTTAGTATGTATATATATATTTATGTGTGCATTTAGGCATGTATGTGTGAAGCATAATATATCTACTCCATTTTATATTTATCTATCCTATCTACATGATGTGTATATATCTTTCCATATATTATGAATCATGATCCTCGTTGATTCGAGTAGCTATATATAGAGGCATAAGGTTGGGAGGAGAGACATCTCTCTAGTAGGACGTCGGAGGTGTACATATACTTCAAACATATGGCTAAAAGGTTGAATTAGAGTTTTTAAATTAGGGATTTCAAAACCCTAATATCGAGATTAGTGCTCTCTGTCTCTCTCATAGTGGTTAGCAACGGGATGGCAACGTCGTAGGCAACGGGTCGCTAACGCGTTAGCAACGGGTTCAAGTTGCGAACCCCAAGTTGCGATAAAGTTGCGTACAAATCAATTTTTATTTTAGATTTTTTTATATGTATATGTGTGTGTGTGTGTATATATATATATATATATATATATATATATATATATATATATATATATATATATATATATATATATATATACATAGATACATACATACATATATACACACACACATACATACATACATGGATTATATTATATTACATACATAGCAGTAAATATATACTACATACATACGTGTAATGTAATACACACATTTTTATGTATATATACACATAGTATATACATATTACATTTATACACAACACATAGATGTATACATACATGATACACATGCATACATACATACTACAAAAATAGAAACATGTATATTAGATACATATATAAGTTAATATACATGCCTTTCAGTAAACATAGAGTAATAGATTTTAGGAATGACATCATACATACATAGATGCATATATAGATACATACATACGTACATACATACATAGCTCTCTCTCTCTCTCTCTCTCTCTCATATACATACATACCGTGCATTGTCACGACGATGAGCCATAAGTGTCCGCATCTCTTTTAAACACCACTTAAGGGACCATCCTGTCCCAAACTCTGTCTCAAGTGAACTAAGCACGTACTTTTTATCCCTCTCATCATGCTCACTACAAAAATAAAAAACATAATGTAAATAAAACATAAGATATACATTTCAATTTATATGTAAAACTTTTACTTACTTCCATGGTAAGTGGATAAAGCGCAGGTAAGAGTCGCATAGTGCCCGCATTCTTCTCTTGAACTCCAATCCATTCCCTATGTACACAATGTTCCCCTTCGGCTCTATGTCGCACTCTAGTCCTAAGGTGCCTATGCATGTCCTCATAGGCAACTCTACTCTGCTATCACGTGCTGGAGGTGGTATAGGTGTCCTAAAAATAGATAGATAGAAATAAATAAAAATATGTGCTATAATATCATTAAAAAAATTTATGAAAAAAAACATACCTATGAGCAGATAGCTCTCTTCCTGCATGTGGATCCGCAGAAGAGCGCTCGTCTGATCGCGTAAGCATCTGGATCGTATAATCCAGCTCCTCATCGGACATGTTTGCGTAGTCCCGCATTATGGCCCCTAGAGTATCTGACGGAACTCTTGCTCTCATAAGACTTTTTATGAGAGTGAGTTTCGCCTTTCTCTCTTTACTGGGATCCATAATACCTAACATATAAAACAAAATGGTTAGAAACCAATATATATATACGTGTATGTGTGTGTATGCATGTGTATGTGTGTGCATGCATGTGTATGTGTGTGTATGCATCTGTGTGTATGTGTGTAGGTATATGTGTGTGTTGTCTATGTGTATGTGTGTGTGTCTATGAGTGTGTATGTGTTTATGTATATGTATGTATCTACGTGTGTGTATGTATCTATGTGTGTATGTGTATGCATGTATGTATGTATGTGTGTGTATGCATATGTATGTGTGTGTATGCATCATTATGTGTGTCTATGTATGCATTTGTACGTGTGTATGCATCAATGCATGTGCATGTGTCTATGTGTGTATGTGTCTATATATGTGTGTGTGTCTATGTGTATGTGTGTGTGTTTATGAGTGTGTATGTGTTTATGTGTATGTATGTATCTATGTGTGTCTATGTGTCTAAGTGTGTATGTGTATGCATGTATGTATGCATATGTATGTGTATGCATATGTATGTGTGTGTATGCATTATTATGTGTGTCTATGTATGCATGTGTATGTGTGTATGCATCATTACGTGTGTATGTATCTATGTGTGTATGTGTGTGTGTATATGTGTTTGTATGTGTGTATGCATGTGTGTGTGTATGCATGTGTATGTGTATATGTGTATATGTGTGTGTATATGTGTGTATGCATGTGTGTGTGTATATGTGTGTATATGTTTGTATGCATGTGTGTGTATGCATATGTATGTGTGTGTATGCATTATTATGTGTGTCTATGTATGCATGTGTATGTGTGTATGCATCATTACGTGTGCATGTGTCTATGTGTGTATGTGTGTGTATATGTGTGTGTCTCTATGTGTATGTGTGTGTGTCTATGAGTGTGTATGTATTTATGTGTATGTATGTATCTATGTGTGTGTATGTGTATGCATGTATGTATATGCATATGTATGTGTGTGTATGCATAATTATGTGTGTATGTGTCTATGTGTCTATGTGTGTGTGTATACATTATGACAGTGTATGTAAGCATGTGCATTATGTATGCATATAAGTATGTATGTATGCATATGCATATGCATTATGTATGCGTATGCATATGCATTATGTATGCATATGCATATGCATTATGTATGCATATGCATATGCATTATGTATGCATATGCATATGCATTATGTATGCATATGCATATGCATTATGTATGCATATGCATATGCATTATGTATGCATATGCATATGCATGTGTATGCATATGCATGTAAGTATGTATGTATGCATATGTGTGTGTATGCATATGCATGTAAGTATGTATGTATGCATATGCATATGCAATATGTATGCATGTATGTATATGTGTGTGAATGTGTGTGAATGTGTGTGTGAATGTGTGTGTGAATGTGTGTGTACATGTGTCTGTATGTGTGTATGCATGTGTATGTGTGTGTATGCATCATTATGTGTGTATGTGTGTGTACATGTGTCTGTATGTGTGTATGCATGTGTATGTGTTTGTATGCATCATTATGTGTGTATGTGTGTGTATGTGTGTGTGTCTATGTGTATGTGTGTGTATCTATGAGTATGTATGTGTTCATGTGTGTGTATGTGTCTATGTGTGTATGTATCTGTGTGTGTGTATGTATCTATGCATGTGCATTATGTATGCATGTAAGTATGTATGTACATTATATGCATATGCATATGCATTATGTATGCAAATGTATGCATGTATGTGTTTATGTGTGTATGTCTCTCTATGTGTGTGTATGCATATATGTGTGTGTATGTGTGTGTATATGTGTCTGTATGTGTGTATGCATGTGTATGTGTGTGTATGCATGTGTATGTGTGTATGTGTCTATGTGTGCATGTTTGTGTATATACTATGTGTGTGTGTCTATGTGTATGTGTGTGTACCTATGAGTGTGTATGTGTTTATGTGTGTATGTGTCTATGTGTGTGTATGTGTTTATGTGTGTATGTGTATGCATGTATGTGTATGTGTGTGTATGTCTCTCTATGTGTGTGTGTATGCATATGTGTGTGTGTATATATGTGTGTCTATGTGTGTATGCATGTGTATGTGTGTGGATGCATCATTATGTGTGTATGTGTCTGTGTGTATATGTGTGTGTATGTGTGTGAGCGTCTATGTGTGTGTATGTGTGTGCGCGTCTATGTGTATGTGTGTCTGTGTGTGTATGTGTGTGTATCTATGAGTATGTATGTGTTCATGTGTGTGTATGTGTCTATGTGTGTATGTATCTGTGTGTGTGTATGTATCTATGCATGTGCATTATGTATGCATGTAAGTATGTATGTACATTATATGCATATGCATATGCATTATGTATGCAAATGTATGCATGTATGTGTTTATGTGTGTATGTCTCTCTATGTGTGTGTATGCATATATGTGTGTGTATGTGTGTGTATGTGTGTGTATGTGTGTGTATATGTGTCTGTATGTGTGTATGCATGTGTATGTGTGTGTATGCATGTGTATGTGTGTATGTGTCTATGTGTGCATGTGTGTGTATATACTATATGTGTGTGTGTCTATGTGTATGTGTGTGTACCTATGAGTGTGTATGTGTTTATGTGTGTATGTGTCTATGTGTGTGTATGTGTTTATGTGTGTATGTGAATGCATGTATGTGTATGTGTGTGTATGTCTCTCTATGTGTGTGTGTATGCATATGTGTGTGTGTGTATATGTGTGTCTATGTGTGTATGCATGTGTATGTGTGTGGATGCATCATTATGTGTGTATGTGTCTGTGAGTGTATATGTGTGTGTATGTGTGTGAGCATCTATGTGTGTGAGCATCTATGTGTGTGTATGTGTGTGCGCGTCTTGTGTATGTGTGTCTATGTGTGTATTTGTGTGTATGTGTGTGTGTGTCTGCGTATGTGTGTGTGTGTCTATGCGTGTATATGTGTGTGTACATATGTGTGTGTGTGAGTGTGTGTGTGCGCATACCTTGTGTATGTCTCGCTTCTCTCTCTCCATCTCGCGCGCTGTATGTCTCTCTCTCTCTCTCGGTCTGTGTTCTTCCTCGCGTTCAAGGCCCGGCACAAATGTGCCGGGAGAATTGAATTTTTTTTTTTACATTCCAGAGCGTCGCATATGCGACGCTCTGCAGTTTGCCATCGTCGTTAAATGCGTCGCTAACCTGCGATGCTACTAGCGACGCTTCTGGTTTAGCGTCGCTTATGCGACGAGGCTCGGCCAAAAAAAAAAATCCGAAATTTTTACCGTCGCTTAAGCGACGGTTTCGTCGCATAAGCGACGGTTTTCGTTTTTTTCCCGATTCGGGGGCGTCGCTACGCCCCCCTTTTTCTTGTAGTGATTGTTGTTCAAGAACTAATGCATATGCTAGACAACTGAAGACACAGAGGTGAGCAATAGATAGCTTGTGACCATGCCAAGCCTCATATGGAGTGACAGACTGCAATGCTTTAGTGGGACACCTGTTAAGTACATATGTTGCACACATAACAACCTCAAGCCAGAAACTATATAAAGCCTAACTCTTGACCATACACCTTTCCATCTCCATGAGTGACTTATTCTTCCATTCTGCAACTCCATTTTGTTGAGGTGTATATGGCATTGTACACTGATGTTTTATCCCATGTTCAGCTAGAAATGCCTTAAAATTAGAAGACATATATTCCCCCCTTCAATCAAAATGGAAGGTCACCATTCTACATGTTGAAAATTTTTTAGCCAAAATCAAAAACTGTTTGAAGGACATAAACACTTCGGACTTTGCCTTCAATGGATATACCCATGAATGCATGGAAAAATCATCAATGAAAGTCACAAAGTAGAGGTAGTTCCCAAAGGAAAGTGTCTACATAGGACCACAAACATCACTATGAACAAGCTAAAATTTTTTAGTGGCTCGAACTAAACTATCTTTCGGGAATGATGAACACTGTATTTTGCCCAAAATACAACCTTCACAAACATGTTCACCAAGTGCCTCAAGTTTGGGCAAAGAGGACACCATTTTAGATTTTTGCAAGCATAAAAAACTAGCAAAATTTAGATGACCAAAGTGTGGATGCCAAAGATTTGCATCTGACATAGCTTGAGAATCATGTACTGCACATGTTGAATCATTCACAAGTTTTTCATAGTCTATGAGCTTATACAGCCCACGCCATAAAATGTTAGAAGCAATAATGACATCGCCATTTAATAGATCATGAAATGTACATCTTTCATCAACAAAGTTTATAACCAATCCGAGCTTGGCTAATGCTGAAACTGATAGTAGATTTTTTCTTGATCCTTGGCACAAATAAAGTATCCAACAATTACCATGAGCAATAGTCAGAATGATCTCACCAACTCCCATGACAAGATAAGAGGAGTTGTTGGCACATGTGATAGTATTCACTGTAGGGGCAAGCTCAAATGAAGTGAAGAAACTACGCTACGAGGTAATATGTTTGGTTGCCCCACCATCAAAGTACCAAACATTTGAGTCTATTGTAGACATACACTATTCATGTGAAGATGGGTCATAACTGCAAACAGTAGTAAATGTCCATTCTTTATTTTGCACAAGATTAGCAGACTCTATTTTGGGTGTAGTGGCCTCTTCCATCCCAATGAAGTTGCTCTATAGTAAGTGCAACGCGAACCGTAACACGAACAGGAACATGAGAATATCACCATCTTCAATGCAATCTGCATCACCTTCAGTAACTATATTTGTAGGTGTAATAGGACATTTTTCAACACCTTGCATAATATTCCATAGTCCTTTTGCAACCAATACATGAAACATCATGTAAGCCCATAATGGGTAATTGGTACCATCCAACTTATCCTCAATAGCCAACATACAAAATACATCACTCCTTTCAATCATGGCCACTGACTAAAATACCCTAATGTAGAAAATGATGGTGTCTCACAAAGTTGAATAGAGCTACCCTGTTGAGTTTTGCTAGACCTGTAGCAGACTTTGAGTCACTTATATTGGCAAACCAAAACCTATACATATCTTTTGCACAAAAAGACAAAATTGCCTGCAAAACCACTATGATAGTGCATTCAGAGGCTGAAACAATCTCATATCAGGATTTCAACACCACATAGTGAAGCACTTTTGAACTCCTAATCGCCTGAGTATGCTCACTGAATTTCATGTGATTCTGAGATTGTGATCGGAGGGATGTTGATGATGCCCTAAATGAAGTGATGACCTGTTTGATACCAATTGTTGGAGTTTGAGGTCTACGGAAGCATGGAAACAACACAAGGAAGAACAAGAAGCTTGGAGCACAATACACAATACTAAATGTATTAGCAAGAGAATGTACAAAGATAAGTTACCCATTAGGGTTATAGGCGTATATACAACTCCCCCTTCAGGCATCATCAAGTGCTCCTTTTGATCAACAACAAGCTTAAACCTAAGTGGGCCCTGCATGAAGGTGATGAGAGGTGATTACCCTTCTTTGTAATGCCATCTAAAATTTGTAAAAGCTACCCCTACTCTGTGGGATTCAGGGGATCCCGTGGGCACTAGTCCCCTTCACTTGTACTTTTCTTTTAATTAATACAATTCTGGGAGAGTAGGCCAAGGCCAAACTTCCTTTATTTAAATTATACTTTTCTTTTAATTAATACAAGTCCTTCTACAATCTCGATTAATTGTAATATTTTTATTAATCTTGATTACCTTCTACACTAGAAGAAGCTATTACTCCTATAGATGAAGAACCATCATCAAGGTTTGGGAAAAATGGTTCTTGAATTTTCACCAAGCCATCCTCAAATGTTACAAAAAATTCATCGAAACATGTAGTCTTTGTTATACAAACTTTCACCGGAGATCTTTTTTATTCTCAAGAATCTTTTGCTGGTCCTTCTCTAAAGAAAAGGAACCAAGTCTATGAACAAGTCGCATAATGGAAAAGACCTTGAATTTTTCTTGTAGTCAAGCCCATAATCCACCAATTGGTAATTGAGGAACTTCTTGTTGTGAAAGATCCCATTCAAGAACCTACACATATTCCAAAAGAACGAGATTATGTTTATTGGATTCGAAAATCTTTATTGAAGCCCCAGATCACTTGCCCTAGGGAGATTTATTAGATTTTTTTCCTTGCTTTTGGATTGGAATCGAAAAGCATTGTATATTGCAAAAACATTTGGTTGAACGTACCATTGCTTCTACGCATACAAATGCCCATTTTATGTATTATGAAGTCCCAATCTTTGCCGCATGGTATAAACCATCTCCAACTAATCAGGTCTTGATTGATCATGGTTTAGGTGTAAATATTGCCACACGTGCACTTTGTTAAAATCTCGGATGGAACTCAAGCTCTATTTTTATAGTGTTGGTAGAATCCTTCCCGTTATCACCTTACGAAGTGTCATTCTTCTCTTCTGCCTTCTTGATAAGACAATCTCAAATTTTGTGGCCTTTCTTCTTGTAGCAGAAACACCCCTTGAACTTCTTTTTGACTCCATATTTTGAAGATTTTTCTTTGCCTCTTTTGGCAATTTCTATGAATGCAACATCTCCTTTGTTGCTGCCAACTCCTTGCCTTGAGATGAAGCTCCTCCTCCATAAGAAAGGCACTAAATTCTTCAAAAGTTAGATGTTGAGGTCTACTTTGAGTATTAAGAGTAGTTAACAAACCATCAAAATTTGGAGGATAGATTCAAAGGCAACACTGAGCTAGCTCCTTGCTTGACTTTTGTACACCTTCTCTCACCATTTGATATCATAGATTCTTTATGTTAGTGATAAACACCTCTCCAATCTCCCATCAACAAACCATGTGCTGCTAACTGATTCTCCAAGTTAACAATCTATGTCTTATTACGAGTTTCATAGTAATTTATCAACATGTTCCATGCTTCGCAAGCCTTGGTAGGATGTTGAATGAGGTTCAAAACACTAGGAGTAGTACTTGTAACTAGAGCACACAATGTATCTACATTTCTACATTTCCAAGCACATAGAAGATCGGTACAAAGTGCATCTATGTTTCTATGTTTCCAAGCATGTAGAAGATCAGCATAATGAGGAACCATGTAACCAATGTTATTAAGAGTAGTTAACAAAACATCATAATTTGGAGTATAGATTCAAAGACAACACCAAGCTAGGTCCTCGCTTGACTTTTGTACACTTGCTCTCACCATTTAATTCATACATTCTTTACGCAAGTGATAAATACCTCTATAGTTTCCCCATCAACAAATCCTCTGCTGCTAATTGATTCTCAAATTTCTGAATCCATGTCGGATTATGAGTTTCGTATTGATTTCTCAACATGTTCCATGCTTCACAAGCCTTGGTAGTATGCTGATGAGAGTCAGAACACTGTGAGTAGTACTTGTAACTAGAGCACACAATGTGTCTCCATTTTTACATTTCCAAGCATGTAGAATATCAGCACAAAGTGCATCCGTGTTTCTATGTTTCCAAGCATTTAGAAGATTAGCATCATGAGGATCATGCAACCAATATTATTTGGATCAAGTGTTTCTTGGGGTGCATGATCCGTCCCAAGAATAATCTCCAAAAGCTCATATGATTTAAGGATAGATGTGATTTTAAACTTCTATAAGGTGTAATTTGTACAATTAAGATTACCTTCCATGAAGGGTATGGTCATATTTACAATGTTGGGATGACCAACATCATTGCTGCCTTTGCTTATGGTCCACCTAGTCCTGTTGATGAAACACATTGATTCCCAATTTTAAATGATGATGCACCACTTGAAATCTTCTATCATTTTCATTGAAGTCTAAGGAGTCCGAGAATATTGGAATGATTAAATTAGTCTAATTGAATCATTGATGTTATGAGTAAAGTCAAATCATCATCAATAAAAGCTTAGTGAGTTGACGCACCAACATTTATTGGTTGGATAATGGTTTCAACTTCACTCCAAGGACCTCTTTGATAATCTAGTTTAATTATTTCAGAGATAGCTAAAATTCTTTAGATCCATGTTAAGAACATATCCTTGAAAATTTAAAGTTTTGAGTCTCATAGAGTTTTGACTCAAAATTAGATTTACTAGCTTAGAAGTTTGAATCATTTACACATAATTTTGGTCTTTCCTTCCCACTTCTCAAAATCTTTGGAATTGAATCTAATAGAGCATCTGTCTCACTTTTGAAAAGATCAAGGTTAGCCAATTGGAAGAGGTAATTAAAATTAAACTATTACAGGTAGATGTTATGTGCAAAACCTATTCTATCTTTGAAGATTCTTTCCTTATGTCCAATCTAAGTTGAATCATCTACCTAAGTTTGATTCTAGAGAAGTGCTTATTGACAACAAAGGAATTTAGAGTTCTCTAAAGATTTCAATAAACTCTTGAACATGAGAAAAATGAATTTTCATAGCTTTGAAAATTCCAAAGAAGTTGTCTTTGAGAAAAGTGTTCTGAGACGGATAAAATTCATTTGGAATTTTCTTTGGTCTATTTGAAATAAAGGTTGGCTAAAGATTAAGGGAACACTTTTTGCTAATTTATACCTAAGACTTCAAAGACCAATTGGAAACAATGGTCATCTAGTTGGGTAACACCAAAATTCATGAAGTTGTATGTAAGCTAAGAAGAACCAATTGTGGATGGATTTCACAACACTCAAGAAGATGCCCAAACAAAGTGTGACAAATTTTGTCACCAAGATGAAGAATATTGTAGAACAACTTGAAAGAATTGGAGAAATCATTGATGAAGAGCAAATTATGAGGAACTTCATCAATGGAATCTAGGCTGATTACAAGTGGGAAGCTTTCACAACTACCATGGATCCACACATGGATATGCAAGTGCCATATTTTGAGACTCTCATGGGGCAACTCTTCACTCATGAGGCCAATCTTATGAAGAATGGTGAGAACTAGAAAGGTAATCAATCCTTTGCTCTTTACATAGATAAAATCAAAGGCAACAATCAAAAGGAAAATTTAAAAATTTTGATGATGAAGGAAGCACCTCCGAAGCTAAATTTGCAAGTAGCGGTACAAAAACTATAAAGGAGAATATAAAGGAAGGTGAGACTACGACACAAATGATCAAGCTCAAGACTATTCACTTGTACTTATGAATATGACAATGAGGGAAGGTAATTATGATGAGCATGTATTCTACATTGATTTTGAATGCTCGAATCATGTAGCTAGAAATGTAGCATTGCTCTCAGACTTGGAAGATCTAAAGAACAAGCATGAAGTCCTGATAGGTGATGACACAAGGCACCCTATGGAGAACATAGGGAATGTGAGGACTTCCAATCGTAATATGAATATATTGAGTAGAGCTATCTATGTGCAAAGTATTAAAAAAACCTAATACATGTAGGTCAGATTGTGGAGAAATCTTTGTGGGTGAGATTCACCAAGCATGGAGCCTATGCAGAGGATCCATATCAAGGTTTCAAGAAGATAACAAGGGGAGAGAAAACATGCAGACTGTTCACATTTGAACTCCAAGACATCAAATACATTGCTTTGTTTAACTATGGTATCCAAACCCTATTAGAGCTAGATGTTTGGCATAAGAGGTTGGCTCACATTGGAGAGAGATCCTCAAACACATTAGTAGAGATCAAAAGAAGAAGCGAGAGAGATATGGCTATGATACATCACCATCGACTAATCTTATGAGGGGGGGAAAAGAAGAAACCAGAGTGGATGAATGCTATGGAAGAAGAAATGAAAGCCTTCTAGGAGAATCACACTTGGGAATGGGTGCCCAAGTCTCCAACCATGAAGATCGTTGGATCTAGATGGATATAAAAAGTGAAGGAGAACTATGATGGAACCATAAAAAAATATAAAGCTAGAATTGTGGCCAAAGGGTATGCTCAAACACAAGGTATTGGCTATGAAGAGACCTTCTCACAGGTGGAAAAGATGCCAACAGTTATATTACTTATGAGCATTCCAACTACCAAGAACTGGATGATCTATCAAATGAATGTGAAGAATGCATTTATGAATGGATGGATATATGACAGGTATATATGGCCCAAACCCCTAATGGCCCAAACCCCAAGGTTTGAAGATTCACAATTCATTGGCCATGTATGAAGGTTAAGAAAAGCCTTATATGGGCTAAAGCAAGATCCAATGTTGGTGCTAGTCAATCAACAATTCAAGTTTTGATGAAGGATTGAAGTCAAGGTTTGAAGAAAAGATCAATGTATGAAGCATGAAGAAAGCACATGTTCAGAAGATTAAGACTTGTATACATATGTACATTATTTTAGAGTTAGCTCACTTATACCTTTTGTTTGCTTATGAGCTTGTACATATTTGCCTATATATACAAGTAAAAATGTTGGGACAAAGTGAGAGAGTCTGAGAGAACAAGAATTAAGGAGAATTAGAAGTCATTAGACACTTGTGAAGTGAGTAAGATAGTTCTCTCATCCAAATGTAAAACTTCTCAGTAATGAAGAAAAGTTGTGCCCAATATTTCTGTGTGTTCTCCTTCTGTGCTTGATCATTTCAAGAATCCTTTTGTAGGTGTCTAATTCCATATTTAATGATTCTATGGTTAAATTTTGAGAGCCTAATTGTAAACAAGCTAAGAGAATTATGTGTAGGAACATTCATATGTGAGAAAGTAGTAAGTGTCTTCTGAAACAAGCGCAATCTTGATGGTTAAAGAATTGATCAGTTCTCAGTGCATAGTGTAAAATTTAGCACAAATGAGGAGTCAAATATTAAGTTGGAAGGTAATCCATAGCTAAAAGTATTTTCTTAAACGGGTTCTAGTTTGGGAGAACCAAGCTTTAGAAGTTACAGGTGTTAAAGTCAACTAGAAAGAACTTACGTTTTAGACATAGGTGACTTGTTGAGATCATTTCTCAAGATCTACTAAGTCTTTTGGAATGATTTAACTTGGAGGAGGTCACAAACTATAGCAACACCTTGTGCAAAGTTTTATAAAAAACTTTACAAATTTGATAATTCAATGAGTGAGTTATGTGCAGCAAACTTTTGTGTAGTCATCTTCTTCACAGATTGTTCAAGATTTTCGTAGTTGAGCACTGATCCTCCAAATTGGTGAAGGTTTTAGGTTATTCTTGATATAGAGGTGCTCAAAATTTAGGGATAACTTATTCTTTTGGAGATTAACACTCTCCATTAGTGGTATTAGAGCAAGAAACATCAAAATTGAAGAAAAGAGGACCCCGATTGTTGCAGTCATAAAGAATTCAACACTTGAAGGTTCAAAAGGTGAAATCTTGAAAGCAAAGCTTCGGAAGGAGACGAGAAGATATCAAGAAAGACAAAAGGAACTTCATTCAAAGCAAAGGTAAACTTATTCTTCATAAAACTTGAAGGATCTAATACACAGGTTAAGAAAGGATGGGAGATTCTCTCGAGATGGAAAAATTGGATAGAGAGAACTATCCAGCATGGTCAATGAGGATGCAAGCTCATCTTATGAGCAAAGATCTGATAAGTTATATCACAGGTGAAGAAGAAAAGCCTCAGTTCAGAGATCCTAGTGTTCCAACTAGGGATGAACTATCAGAATTGAAGACTTGGATGAAAAGAGATGCTCAAGCTAGGAGTATTATCTATATGGGAGTTAATGACTGCTTGCTACCTCACATTAGAGGTCTTGAAAGTGCAAGTGATATATGGAATGCTTTGGAGGAGCATTTCCAAAACACCACAAAATCAAGGAAGGCATCCTTGTGGGCAGAATTTACCACATTCAAAAAGAAGGCCTCTCAATCCATCTCAGATTATGTAACAAGGATGAAGGACATTGCAGATGCATTAGGTGCAGTTGATGAAGATATTGAGGAGGATAAGTTGCTAAGGAAAATCCTCACAGGTTTGAGAGGTGATGACAAATGGAATCCATTCATTTTGTCTACTGAATTATCACTAGATCATTTTACTCTTGATTTAAAGTCAGTTGCTAGGACACATACTAACCTTTGAGAAAGATGTCAAAGGTGAAGGTGATAAAAGTGTAGGTCGAGCAATGTATTCAAAGGATAAGAAGAAGAATAGCAAAGGGAAGAAACAAGCAAATGAAGATGAAGGTACAACTAGCCAGGATAACTTCCTTAGAGGAAGAAGAGGTGGCAAAGGAAGAGGAAGAGGCACAAGTAATAAAGATGGAGTCAAAGCTTGCTGGATTTTTGGTAAGACAAATCCCTTAGCTCATGATTGTTGGCATAATAATCAGAATAATTGTGGATATAACTAGAACTTGAATTCAAGAGGAAGAGGTGGCAAAAATCAAAGAGGTAATTTCAGAGGAAGAGAGGCTACTTTGGAAGAAATGCAAGTAGAGGATTCCATAGCCAACAATACGAGAATACCTACTACAATTATGCTTCAGATCAGAAAGAGAATTCAACCTTGATAATGAATGCAACTTGTGAAAGACAAAGTGAAGACCAAAGAGTCTTCTACATTGACTCAGGGTGTAGTAATCACCTGAGTGGTAACATAGCATTGATGATTGATTTGGAGAATAAGGTAACTAATCATGTGGTTCAAACAGGTGACAATACAAAGCACAATGTGAAGTCAATTGGATCAATGAAAGCCAAGGATGGAAGTACTCTCTTGAGTAAGGTTTTGTATGTTCCTACAATTCCAAAGAATCTGATAAGTGTAGGACAAATTGTTTAGAAAGGTTATGAAGTAAGGTTCACTAATGAAGGAGTTTTTGTGGAAGACCCTAGAAATGGGTATAAACAAATTGTTTCAGAGAAGAAAGAAGGAAGAATTTTCACATTGAAGATTCAAGGTAATGTTGGTCATGCCTTGTTCACTTATGGAGGACATAAGATCTCTGAGTCAGAACTTTGGCACAAAAGGCTTGGACATTTTAATGAAAGAGGTATTAAAGATATGGTTAACAATGGTTCAGTGCTTGGATTGCCTAATGTTGTAGGTCAACATATGACATACAGATGTGAGGCATGTCAATTAGGTAAGGCTCATAAGCAATCTTATTACAAGAATGGTTTTATTGATTCAGAGAAGCTTGAGTTGGTACACACAGATGTGTGGGGACCATCAAAGGATTTTAGTATCAATGGTTCAAGATATTATGTGATTTATGTTGATGATGCTACTAGGTGAATCACAATATATGTGATAAAAGATAATTCAGAGGTATTTAATACATTCAAGCATTATCATGTGTATGCAGCAAGAATTACAGGTCAAAAGTTGAAGAGACTAAGGTCAGATGGAGGGGAAGAGTATTTCTCTAATGAATTCAGTGATTACTTTTGGAGAGATTACTATTATTTCTCTAATAAAAAGAGAGATTACTTGCAGGTACTCTCCTAAAAAAAAAGGGTTCAGCAGAAAGGAGAAATAGAATTCTTGTTGAGTTTGCAAGATCCATGATGAAGGAGAAAAATTGTCCCAATTATTTGTGGGCTGAGGCAGTAAATACAGCCACATATTTGGTCAATAGGTTACCATGTAAAGCTTTGTAGGGTATGACACCATATGAGGCATGGTGGGGTAAGAGACCTACTCTAGATCATTGCAAAGTATTTGGATGTTTGGCATATGCATATGTGCCATCTCAATTGAGGCACAAATTGGAACCTAAAGCTTAAAAATATGTGTTCATTGGATATGATGATAAGCAGATGGGATATAGGTTGTGGAGTCCATCCACAAAACAATTCCTTGTGTCAAAGGATGTTACATTTGATGAGCAAGGTACTTGCTATGTAGGTACAATCAATATTTATGCAGGTGATGAAGAAGTTGTGAATCAAAAGAAAGGTAAATCAGAGGTTCAAATATTTGATGAAGAGGAGAAAAATGAAGTACAGGTTGAAGTTGAAGAAGTGCCAAGATTTGATCCAGAATGTGATGAACCAAAAACATCAAGAAGTGGAGAACTCAGAAGGTCATCAAGACACAAATGGCAACCTACAAGGTATAGCTATGACACTTCTTTTTTGGCTACTAAATATTATGCTTATATGGTAAAGGCAGATGAAGAACCTTCTACACAGGAAGAGGAAAAAGGTAAGGAAAATTGGGAGAAAGCTATGCAGGAAGAGTATGATGCATTGACGAAAAATGAGACATGGGATTTGGTTCCTAAACCAAATAGTCAGAAGATCATTGGATGCAAATGGGACTACAAGAAAAAGAGGTTTGCAGATGGAAATGTGTCTAGGTATAAAGCTAGACTTGTTGTGAAAGGATGACAACCATCAAGACACTCATAGCAATTGCTGCATGTAAAGGTTGAAAATTATGTCAATTAGATGTGAAGAATGCTTTTCTAAATGGTTATATTTCAGATGATGTTTTCATGGAGCAACCACAAGGATTCAGAGATGAAAGGTATCCAGATCATGTATGTCATCTCAAGAGAGCTTTTTATGGTTTGAAGCAGGCCCCAAGGGCATGGAATTATAGACTTGTGAAGTTTTTTAAGGAACTTGGTTTTCAAGTATCTAAAGCAGATAGTAGCTTGCTTGTTAAAGCAAGTGATGATGGGTTCATTTACATGTGCATATATGTTGATGATATAATTCTTACAGGTACAGATGACAAAGGAATTCAAAGCCTAAAGAAACAAATGGAGAAAGAGTTCAAGATTAGTGACTTGGGAGACTTGTCATATTTCTTGGGCATGGAGATCCCATACACTCAACATGGAGTGTATGTAAATCAAGAAAGGTATTTGAAAAACTTGTTGATCAAGTTTAAAATGGATGATTGCAAGGTAGCACCTACTCCAATGGAGGTGAATCACAAATTGAGTAGATATGGAGGAGAAGAATTCAAGGACATGAAGCTATATCAAAGTTTGGTTGGTAGTCTGATTTATGCTACATTAACTAGGCCTAACTTGTCATATGCAGTAGGAATGTTGTCTCAATTCCATTAGGGGAAAAAGTGAACCCTACATGGGCCTTGTAAGGATCCCTAATTTTTAGGGATTAAAATTAATCTTGTGTGGTATTGAGGAAGAAAAAAAAAACACCACTGGTTTTTAATTTAAAAATACTATTTCGAAGGGATCAGAATTGAGTTTTTTGTTGTGTTGGATTTGCAACTTTTAATAGTCGTTGGATATTACTGATCAATGCATGAGATTAACCAAGTTTTGTCTGGCAAAAAAGGACAAAATAGAGTGCTCAGTGTGTTTGGTTCGTGGGCATTTGAGGCCATTAGATGCTCTCCATGGACGGATGCGATTGATAACTAAGTGTCTGGCATAAAATGACAAAACAAGGCAATCACATCAGTTGAAAGATGTGGGAAAAAAGAAGAAACAAATTCGAACTCGCTGTTAATTGACGGACGTCCGATTTCTCTCAGGAAGGCATGCGATTGAAGTTTGGGTCTGGAAAAAGAGGACAAAAAGAGTCACATCATTGGAGGGAGATGGGGAGAAAGTAAGAGAGAGAGTACCGAAATCGGTAGCAGATTCTCTTTCCTCCGTTCAATGCATGAAGATCGGACGTATGGCATTCATCTCAGATTTCGGGTGGTTCGAAGTAGAATCCAACCGTTGGATCTCTGAACATCTAATGGCCTAAAAACAAACTTTTCCTACATTTAATGCCATGGCCTGAGAGCCATTCGATGAATATCATATCCAATGGACTCTATTAAAAGATTCTCAATCTTCTCCAAGGAAAGTCTTATGCTTTGGATCGATAGCCCATCGGATGGTGCACAAGTAAAGGTGCGTTTTCCTCCTTATTTCAAGCTCCACCATTGGATATCCTCAATATCCAAGGGTAGATATCAAACTACGATCAACGACTTTGAATTTTGCACTCCACAAAACCACCAAGGGAGGAAATTTCAAATTTTTTGGCAGATTTTAGTGGTTTTGACTATTCCAAACCCATGGAAGCCTAGGCCAAGCCTACTTGATTGAGGCTCTAGACTATGGCCACCACCCTCCTCTCATTGGTCCATCACTAATCACCCCTTAATCTAAAAGGCCCATGCAGGGTTCATTTTTTCCCCTAATGCATACATTGTCCTAGGAAAGAACATTGGGTTGCAGCACAAAGGGTGTTGAGATACATTAAGGGTACACTCAAAGAATGTTGTGTATTATGGTTTTACATCAGATACAAACATCAAGATATATAGTGATACAGATTGGGTAGGAAATCCTCATGATAGAAGATCAACTTATGGATACTTGTGTTATCTGGGAGATAAGTTAATTTCTTGGTGTTCAAAGAAGCAACACACAGTTGCTTTATCATCCATAGAGGCTGAGTACAAAGGTATGGTTGAAGTTGCAAAGCAAGTGATATGGCTTAAGACTGTTATGAAGAGTTTTGACATGACTAAACACATTGAGATTTAGTATCATTTTCTAAGAGAGAAGGTGATGGATATCGAGATTGAAGTTATACATACTTCAACAAAAGATCAAATAGCTGATATGCTAACCAAAAGTTTGGATGGACCAAAGCTACAGAGATTCAAAGACATGGAAGGTATAAAGAAGCTAGAGAAAACCTCAATTGATGATTGAGGGGGAGCTCTTGGTGCAAGTCAATCAACAATTGAAGTTTTGATGAGGGATTGAAGTGAAGGTTTGAAGAAAAGATCAATTTATGAAGCATGAAGAGATCACATGTTCAGAAGATGAAGAATTGTATACATATGTACACTATTTTAGAGTTAGCTCACTTATACCTTTTGTTTGGTTATGAGCTTGTACATATTTGCCTATATATACAAGTAAAAATGTCGAGAAAAAGTGAGAGAGTGTGAAAGAACAAGAATTGAGGAGAATTAGAAGTCATTAGACACTTGTGAAGTGAGTAAGATAGCTCTCTCATCTAGATGTAAAACTTTTCACTAATGAAGAAAAGTTGTGCCAGATATTTCTGTGTGTTCTCCTTCTGTGCTTGATCATTTCAAGAATCCTTTTGTACGTGTCTCATTCCATAGTTAAAGAGTCTATGGTTAAAGTTTGAGACCCTAAGTGTAAACAAGTTGTGAGAATTATGTGTAGGAACATTCATATGTGAGAAAGTAGTAAGTGTCTTCTGAAACAGGCGCAATCTTGATGGTTAAAGAATTGATCAGTTCTCAATACACAGTGTAAAGTTTTGCACAAATGAGGAGTCAAAATTTAATTGGGTAAGCCTTATATGGCTAAAAGTATTTGCTTAAACAGGTTTTAGTTTGGGAGAACCAAGCTTTAGAAGTTATAGGTGTCAAAGTCAACTGTAAAGAACTACAGATTTAGACATAGGTGACTTGTTGAGATCATTTCTCAAGATCTACTGAGTCTTTTGGAATGATTTAACTTGGAGCAGGTGTGCAAACTATAGATGACACAGTGTGCAAAGTTTTTATAAAAAACTTTACACATTTGATAAGTCAATTAGTAAGTTATGTGCAATAGACTTTTGTGTAGTCATCAGTTTTGTTTGTTGAGCATTGATCCTCCAAATTGGTGACAGTTTTAAGTTATTCTTCATATAGAGGTGCTCTAACTTCAAGGATAACTTATTCTTTTGGAGACTAACACTCTCCACCATCCAAGAGCCTAGAATCATAGGCTTGTGACCTATTTTCAAGATAAGGGTTTCATTGTTAGCAAAGTAGATCCTTCACTCTTTATCAAGATGGCACATGGCGAAGTCATATAACTTTGTGTATATATAGATGAAATAATACTCAGAGGTAATGATTATGAAGGTATTAGGAGGATTAAGCTATATATGTAGGATGAGTTTAAGATTAATGATAAAACAAAGCTTACATACTTCCTTGGCTTGGAAGTAGTATACACAAAGAAGGATATGTATCTCACTCAGAAGAAATATATCAACGAGATGCTACCCAAGTTCAAAATGGAGAATTCTAAGTTTTCAAGTACATGTATGGAGGTAGATTCAAAGTGAAGTGCTCATGAAGGTGAGCTAATTGAAGACATAACAAGCTACCAAAACTTGGTGGGATATCGAATTATGCAGCACTCACTAGGATAGACATTTTCTATATTGTAAGTGTTCTGAGTCAATTCATACATACTCCTAGGAAGTCGTACATCCAGGGAGCTAAAAGAATAGTCAAGTATGAGAAGGGAACCATAAATGAAGTCTTATTCTATACATATACATCCAATATAGATATACATCTATTCACTAATGTAGATTGGGCAGGATCAAATGGCGATAGGAGAAATACTTCATGTTATCTTAATTTTGTAGGTACAAAGCTCATTTCATGCTCATCCAGAAAGCAACACATTATTTCTTTTTCATCTACTAGATCTGAATACAAAGGTTTGGACAATGCAACTGAGGAATCCATGTGCATTAAGACATTATACTCACATTTTAGTGTGAAGTTTTCCACTCCTCATATCTTTGGGGACAACATAAGCTCTCTTCACCTTGCAAGAAATCCAATTTATCATGCTAGGATTTAACATATTGACGTACTTTATCTTTATGTTAGGGTAAAAATCAGAAGCAAGGAAATTGAACTCTCATATGTATCAAGTCAACAATAATGTGCAAATATGATGAACAAATCATTGGATGGAGTGAAACTAAATAAATTCAAAGCTATGATTGGAATTCAAGAAATATCAATGGATTGAAGAATCAAGCATCTTAGGCTTTACAGGGACCTATTGGTGCATGAAACAAGCCTAAGTAATTGAATTATGTATTAGGACTTCTCATGGTTTTTGGGGCATAATCTTGTACACATGTCTCTATACAGTTAATGGGCTCAAAATGGTAATGTCAAGATTCATCTTGGTTAAAAGTAAAGGAGATATTCGGAGAGAACCACATGGACACATTGGGAGCCAAATAGCATGACTTCATTGCAATTCAAAATTCAAATCAACTCCTAAAAGTGTTGGCTATTTATAGGTGGAATCAACAAACAATTATGAGAAAAACTATATATATATATATATATATATATATATATATATATATATATATATATATATATATATATATATATATATATATATATATATATATATATATATATATATATATATACATACACACGCGCAACACTAGTCAATTCAATTGTGGGATACAAGCTAACTATCATACTCAATTTGAGTGATTCAAGTTTTGCCTTAGAGCTAGATAAGTCCTCCACTATCTCACTATATCATATCGCAATTAGCAATACATTTACACTTTATTTTCATAGCTACATCTATCTTTGTCTACTATTATAGTACATTGAGTAAAGTCTATTAACTTCTCTAAGTTATTTCCCTACATGTATGGTCTTACTATCTAATATATTGATTGAATCATGAGTTTAGTATTTTGATTAGTATGGATACAAAGTTTCATAGTCATTGGAGAAGTATATCTTGAGTTATGAACAAATAAAGCTAATTGTTTCTGTGTATCTTCATCCTCCTAAAAAGTTGCGATCACCCCATGATTTCTTATGCACATTGCTCTTAGTATAGTTCTTCTAAATTCATGCAATAACTTGGTTTAGCTGATATAAAACTTCATTTGAATGTGTGCAAAAGGTCTTGGGTCAATTCCTACCATGTTCTAAGATTTGAGTAAAATACTGAGTGCCTTCATCCATAAATAGAACATTTTCTCAAGTTGATTTGTAGACACTTGTTATCTTTTTAAGCATAGAAGTTTGAGAATGATGATCCAAGGTACGAAGGTGATTTAAATGCATTTATTTAAATCTTAGGGATTATATTAAGGTGATTAGAAGTCACTTACGCTATTCTAGAGCAGGTTTTTGCCAAGACCCTCTCATCTTTGTGCATTGCCATCAACGTTATAGGCCTAGAATTCTGAAGTTGGGATTAATTATAAGTTCTTGGGCTTAAGTTTAAGATATTTGAGCCTCTAGAGGGAGGTCTTGGGTTCAAATCCTGCAAGCAATAAGGAGATAGGGTATATTTTGCCAAACCCAAGGCCAAAATTCCAGAAGGTTCTAATTCTAATTGATTGGAATACGTGGAGTGCATATAGTTACATGGGTGCATATATTATTAACATGCCAAATTAGACAAACTCTTGGAGAGATTTATATGTAGAAGATACGGTTGGGAGGAGAGTTCTCTCAAGAGTGTGGTGGTCATAACCATTGCTTCTTTACAACCCCCTAGCAAAAGGTTCTCACACTGACTACATAATAGTGGAAAAACAGTACCTTACCAAGTGGGTTGAAGTTAGACACAAAGTGATGTGATGCTCAAACAATTTCCAAATTTCTCTTTGGAGAAGTTTCGTTAGATATGGCATACCTATTGAAATTGTTAGCAATAAGGATATTCAATTTATAAAAGAATCCATTAAACACCTATTATAAGAGCTTCTAATACTGCACAAAAAATTAGCCCCTTATCACCCTCAAGAAAATGGACAAGTGGAAAGTATGACCAATATTTTTTTTAGAATTCTTACCAAGCTAGTGAACAATAATCACTTTTGATTGGGACAAACAATTTCATAATCTAGGTTGGGCCTATTAGGCTGCTTATAAAACAATGTTAAGAACTACACCATTCGATTTGGTGTATGGTCAAAATGCAATCCTATTGATTGAATTTTAGTTCTTACACTATATATTTTTGGATCAAACCTTGGCAATTCTTCATTATCAATTTGAGCAACAACAACCTCTTCATCATCACGAACTTGAATCTTTGATTTCCCCTTTCTTTGAGACATAACTTCTTCATCACCTACATGAATATTAATTGTACTTGCATACCAAGTACCTTTCTCATGAAATGTAACACCCTTTGACACAAGGAATTGCTTTGTGGATGGACTCCACAATCTATAACCCATTTGCTTATCATCATAACCAATGAATACATACTTTTCAGCTTTAGGTTCCAATTTATGCCTTAATTGAGATGGTACATATACATAAGCCAAACATCCAAATACTTTGCAATGATCTAAGGTAGGTCTCTTACCCCACCATGCCTCATAAGGTATCATACCATTCAAAGCCTTACATGGAAGTCTATTAACCAAATAGGTAGCTGTATTCACAGCCTCAGCCCACAAATAATTAGGGCAATTTTTCTCCTTCATCATTGACCTTGCAAACTCAACAAGAGTTCTATTTCTCCTTTCTGCTACACCATTTTGTTGAGGAGAGTACGTGCAAGTAAATTCCCTTTTTATACCTGCATTCCATAAGTAATCACTGAACTCATTAGAGAAGTACTCTCCCCCTCCATCTAACCTTAGTCTCTTCAATTTTTGCCCTATGATTCTCTCAACATACACATGATAATGTTTAAATGTGTTGAACACTTCTGATTTATCTTTGATCACATATATAGTGATCCACGTGGTAGCATCATCAACATAAATCACATAATATCTCGAACCATTAATGCTAAAGTCCTTTGATGGACCCCACACATCTGTATGCACCAATTCAAGCTTCTCTGAATACATAAACCCTTTCATACCATAAGTATTCTTGTGAGATTTACCCAATTGACATGCTTCACACTTGTATGTGATGTGTTGACCTGCAATGTTAGGCAATGCAAGCACTGAAACATTGTTAATCATATCCTTGATACCTCTTTCATTAAGATGTCCAAGCCTTTTGTGCCAAAGATCTAACTGAGAGATCTTATGTTCTCCATAAGTGAACAAGGCATGAACAACATTGCCTTGAATCTTCAATGTGAAGAGCCTTCCTTCTTTCTACCCTGAAACAATTTGTTTATACCCATGGCTAGGGTCTTCAACATAAACTCCATCATTAGTGAACCTTACTTCATATTCTTTCTCTACAATTTGCCCCACACTTATCACAATCTTTGGAATTGTAGGGACATACAATACCTTACTCAAAAAAGTACCTCCATCCTTAGCCTTTACTGATCCAATGGACTTCACATTGTGCTTTGTGTTATCACATGTTTGGAAAATATGATTACTCACCTTATTCTCCAAATTATTCATCAAAGCTATGTTGCCACTCGGGTGATTGCTGCACCCTAAGTCAATGTAGAAAACTCTTTGATCTTCACTTTGTCTTTCACAAGTTGCATTCATAATTAAGGTTGAATCATCTTTCTTATTTGAAGCATAATTGTAGTAGGTATTATTCTAGGATTGACTTTGAAATCCTCTTCCTGCATTTCTTCCAAAGAAACCTTTATTACCTCTACCTCTGAAATTCCTCTTTGATTTCTACCACCTCTTCCTCTTAAATTAAAGTTTTGATTATATCCTCCACCATTCTGATTATTATGCCAAGATTCATGAGCTAAATGATTAATCTTATCACGCATCCAGCAAGCTTTAACACCATCTTTATTGCTTCTGCCTCTTCCTCTTCCTTTGCCACCTCCTCTTCCTCTTAGGAAGTTGGCTTGACTCATAGTGACTTCATCTTCATTCAATTGTTGCTTGCCTTTGTTAATCTTCTTCTTGTCCTTTGAATACATTGCTTGACATGTACTCCTATCAACATCACCTTTGATATGCCACTCAAAGGTTAGCATATGTCCTAGCAATTGATTCAAATCAGGCGTGAAATGATCTAGTGACAATTCAGTGGATAGAATGAATGGCTTCCACTTATCATCTCCTCTCAAACCTCTGAGAAATTGTCTTACCAATTTGTCCTCTTGAATGTCTTCATCAACTGCTCCTAATGCATCTGCAATATCCTTCATCCTTGTACATAATCATAAATAGATTGAGAAGCCTTCTTCTTGAATTTGGTGAACTCTGCCCATAAAGATGCCTTCCTTGACTTTGTAGTGTTTTGGAAATGCTCCTCCAAAGCATTCCATATGTCACTTGCACTTTCAAGTCCTCTAATGTGAGGTAGCATGTAATCATTGACTCGCATGTAGATAATGGTCCTTTCTTGAGCATCCTTCTTCATCCATGTCTTCAAATCTGAGAGCTCTTCTGAGCTTCCATACTCATTGACCAAGCAGGATAGTTTTCTCTATCCAATTTCTCTATTTGAAGAGAATCTCCCATCCTTAATTCACCTGTACAATATATTCTTCAAGCTTTGTGAATAATGAATGTACCTTTAATTCGAATGTAGTTCTTTTTTATCCTTTTGATAGCTTTCATGCCTCCTTCTCTAGCTTTCACTTCTAACTTTCACCTTTTGAATCCTCAAAGATTGATTTTTGTATATTTGCAACAGTCAAGGTCCTCCTTTTCTTCAAATCTGATGACTCTTCCTCTGATACCACTAATGGAGATGATTAATCTCCAAAAGAACAATTCATCCTTGATGTTAGAGCACTCTATATCAAGAATAACTCATAACCTCAACCAATTTGGGAAAACTAATGCCAAATTATCAAGACTTGAGTTGACTGTGAAGAAACTCATTACACATAAAAGTCCACTACACTTAATTCACTCATTGATTGACCAAATGTGTAAAGTTTTCAATGAAACTTTATTCAAGGTGTCAGCTAATTTTTGCACACCTTGTCCAAGTTAAATCTCTCCAAAAGAATCAGTACATCTTGAGATTTCCTGCAAACAATATACCTATGTTTGAAACTATTCTTTTGTATGGTCAACTTTGACACCTACAACTTCTAATGCATGGTTCTTCAAAATTAGACCCTATTTATTCAAATGCTTTTTACCACAAGTATCTTACCTCCCAACTTAAAGGATGAGTGTTTATTTTTCCAAAACTTTACACTGTGGAGGGAGATCTGATTAAAACATTGACCATCAAATTTGCACATGTACATGTCTTCACTTCTTCTCTTCACACATGTAAATGTTCCTACTTCGAATTCTCTCAGCTTGATTACAATTAGGTTCTCAGAACATGTACAGAGGTCACTCAACTATAGAATTAGACTTGTACAAAAGCATTCCACAAGAAAAACAAAGAAGGAGCACTGAGCAAAAGATCAAGGTCCAACTTTCTTCTATTCAGAGACAGCATACATCTGATATATAATACATATTCTTCTCACTCTCTAAAGTCTTTAATGACTTCTAAAACTCATCACTCATCATCTCTCTTACGTATTACATCTATATTCATGTAAATATAGACATTTACATCCTGACTCATCATAGATACAAAGGTTTTCATGAACTAATTACAAGAGCAATATACATGTATATACAAGTTTCCATCTTCTAATTAGATACTCATCTTCAAGCCTCATATGGTGATATTTGCTTTACTTATTGACTTCAAACTTTGTCTTAATAATCAATTAATGATTGTCATGCACTAAAAACTTTGAAATTTTGTAGTCCATTGACAATCTCCTTGGATTGCGTCAATTTCAGCCTTTGCAAGTTTGCATGTCCAATTTGTTAATGCCAGATCTCTATATAACCAATAATTCTTGCACCTTTTGCAAACATGGTTGCATTCATTTTCAGGAACTTCCACATTTGAGGTGAACATCCTACCCACTTTGTTGCCTTTGGCAATCAATCTTCTGTCTTGTTTGTACTCTTCTACATACAACCCATCAGCATTGAAGCTGACTTGTAATCCCTAGTCAACCATTTTTCCAACAAAAACCAGATTCTTTGTTATATTTGAAACATGAATCACATCAGCAAGATGTTTTACCTTCTCGTCGTCCATAGACAGTTCTATGCTTCCCATATGCTCGATAGGGTGTGATGTGTCATCACCTATTTCAACATATCCAGGAAATGGCAATTTAGCAAACTACTAAACCATTTGGTATGACTAGTCATGTGATTTGAAGCACTAGAATCAACATACAAGGCATTACCATTTGATTTCAAAACTTTAACAGACATCGTATTCATTATATGATGTTGAACCATGAACATCCTCTTAGAATCATCTGCACTTGTAGATGCATAGTTGTTTTGTTCCCTTCTGTTATTTTGATTCTTCAACCTGTAATCACGTTCAAAGTGTCCATGTTTCCCACAATTCTAGCATCCTTTACTATCATTACATGAATAATTTCTTTGGAAAATTTTGTGGCCTCTTTGGCTCCCCCTGCCTCGAAACTAGCCTCTTCCTCTTGCATGATTCAATTGCTAACCTTGGTCTTGGTTATTGTGTCCTCTTCCACTTCCAAAGCCTCTACCTCTGCCTTTTCCTCTATGAGAGTAGAATACCTACTCAGAATTAAGTTTTCCTTGGGAGTTTGAGTCCTCACTAAGATTCTTTTCTTCAATAATCAGCATGGACACGAGATTAGCAAATTTCGGAATATTTTCCTTGGTCTGTATAGAAGTTAAGAACTACTTATATGGAGCTCCTAAACCATGAAGGCACACTTCCACCTTATCCTCATCATCTACATTCATGCCAATAGATGCAAGTGACTCATATATGCTTTTGCTTTTCAAGGTGTAGACACTTATTGACATGCTCTTTTACTTTAGTGTATTCAGCTCATTCTTGAGTTGCAATTTGTGTGCCTTTGTATTGGTCTCATACAATGTGAACAAACTATTCCAAGCCTCTTTTGGAGTCTTGAAATCCTGTATGTGCCCAATCATGCTATCCTGTATGCTAATAGATAGCCAATACATTACCTTTCATGCTCCTTGATTCCATTCCTCATATGCTCTTAACTGGTCCACAATTCGATTCCTCTTTAGTAACTATGGAACATGTTCGTTCTCTCATTCGATGTACTTCTAGTAGCCTTTTCCCATTAGGAAATCCACTGCAAAAACACAAGCAATACTGCTTGAGCACTGTCGCACTTTGATGTGATAATTCGATCTGGAAAAAAATAGTTTTTGTGTATCAATAGTACACAAAATCGCTTGAAATTTTGGATCTAGAATACATGGGTTTTTCCAAACAAGATGCAAGTTAGAGTTTTGTAAATTGACCTAGTTTTCCTATGAATCCCACTATGCGGGCTCAAAACGGAGGTCGAGATGGCTCTGAAATAGAAATATCATGCCAATTTTTATAGCAGTTTGAGGTCATTTGTGAATCGTGCTTTCTCCATGCCTTCTTGCGTACTCTTCATCATCGGCCTTCTACGTGAGCTCTCTATAGCTACACTGGCTCTAAAACCATGTCATGAGCTATCTATAGCTACACTGGCTCTGATACCATGTCATGAGGAAGGAGATAAGGAAGAGAGCTCACACACACACACACTCATAATCAAAGAGGAGCACACACATAGATTGAGTCAAGGAAGAATAATCTTCTTCTTCTTCTTATATTACATTAAAGGAATGTACAAGAATGACCTAAAAAAACAATACAACAAGTGCAATATATAAAGAAAAGTACACAAAAGAAATCCTAATGTTCACAAATGAGTGAGCTAGCAAGAAAACAAATGTTCCATCACTCTCGGTAGATAAATCTAGTAAAGCTCGATGAAGTATCCCTACATATATCGGTGTGACCACTATACATGCCAGAGAAATAGAAAAGTGATATCTTGGATCATCACATGTTGAGCTTGATATCTCAACATATATTAGAATTTTTCAAGATTTTTCATTTAGAAAGTGTAAAACAAAATGCGCATCATTTGTAAGGAGATTATTGCAAATTTGGATAGCGAGTTTGGAATTTGTGATCAAACTTGTCCATGTTTTTGCATTTCTCTTAGCTCTCCTTTCATGCATATGAGAGTATTTTGACACCCACACCCTTGTCCATACTCTAGGAGCACTTTCCTTGAGTCTTTCATATTTCTCACAAGAACTATGTGACCACCTTTTTCTCTTTCCATATTTGTGGCTTTGTTCATACACCTTGTAGAATGGTCAAACCCACATATTTATATGCTAAGAGTGATCAAATCACATGATGTTGATGAGGCATCTTGCTTGAAATTCTACAACCTATCCTCCCTGGATCGAAAAACTCAAGATGTTGGACTTGCGTACTAAAAACGCAAACATGAGAAAACGTATATAGTTGAGGGAACAAGAAGAGTATTAATGAGAACAAAAAACATATCAAGCCCTTTGAGTTGCATGACCTTCCAATAATCCAACTTATGTTCTAAATTGTTATGGACCCATTCCCAACATTGGTTAAGTGAGATTTGGAATCCTATAAGATGACAAAAAAATCTATAGATTTTTCTTGATAAAATCTCTTGAAGCCATTAGTCTCAAAGAATTGGTTATGGCGGGTTAGAGAGAGACGTGAATATGGCCTTTTGGTGTTCAATTTTGCACTTCGATGAGGCAAAAAAAAAGTTCACGCAATCCAAAAAATCCAGATACATCATTGGATCATTACCAATTAATCCTTTCTATCACGTCATGCAATTCATTTGGAGGCATCCATTGGACATTGAAGACCATTTACAAAAATGGTAAAGACAAGAGGTGCATGCAAGCACACTTGATTAATATTTTACTTTTGATTGAAACGCTATAAAAGCCTAAAATGATGTTAACGTTGTTGGACACATTTCCAAATATGATTTCGACCATCTTACAAAACATTCTGCCAAAGGCCAAGGACTAGAGAATCTAATCCCACCCCGATTTATTTAAGATCCATCAAGATTGACATTGAGAAAGAGGAAATCTTAGTTTAATTATTTAACATACTTCATCCCTTCCCAAATATCTATGAGAGCTTGACCACGAAAAGCCACTCGAATAGATGCTACATTTCTCATAGCTTTACTCATTAGTGGCGCCACCCTTCCCTCTCGCAACGCACTAACCTCACCATCTCTGATCACTACCCGATTGTTATGAGTTTCCAACCTTTCACCAAGATCCGTAAGGCTCCCTGGTTCCACGCTAGTGCGATCTCCTTATCTCTCTCCTCCGTCCATCAAGCGATTGCTGATGTGTGGAAGGAGGTGTTCGCCTCCAGCTCGTCCCCAACCAAGTGCTGGAGATGTGCAGTCGATAAGTCACGATAGATCATGATTAGATCCAAGAAGCTGCTCAAGACTATGTGGCGGGCTCATAGAGAAGCTCTTTATCATAGACTCTAGAGACTCGAGGAGGAAGTGAACAAAGGAAAATCTCAATCCCAAAAAGGTCTATGAAAAATCAGAGTGTTGCTGAGATACGAGGAAGAAATACAAAGGAAAAATTTGCTAATTTTCTTCAAGGAGTGGTGGGCTGGCAAAGCTGACAAACCCACCAAAGAGATGTGCTGCATCCTCAAAAGGAAACATAACAGAGAATCGATCCCCCTATTGCTAGACTCAAATGGCAATGTATGCAATACGAAAGAAGATAATTTTGGGATCATTGAAGGGCACTTCACGAGACTCCTCGGGACCTCAAACCCCCTCTCTCACCATAGAAGGGACTGCATAGCAGCCATATCTAGGGTTTCCCCCCACAGGATACCACTCAACCTTCGTCTCCTGCTTGATGCCCCTATCTCAGAAGTAGAAATCATTCACGTCATTGATGCCCTCTCATCAGGTAAAATCCCGGGACCCGACGGGCTCACTAATGAGTGAGTTCTTTAAATCCTTCAAGTTGGTGGTTGCCACCCCTCTTTGTCTAGTTTGGCAAGAGGCGCTTAAGTTTGGCACGCTTCCTTCTTGTCTCAACAATGGCATTATCAAGTTAATACACAAAAAAGGGGAAAAGAACAGAATAGAGAACTGGCACCCTATTACGATGCTCCAAACGGGATATAAGATCATTGCCAAAGTCATTGCCAATAGAATCTCTAGCCATTTGAGAGCGTAGTTAAGCGAGGACCAAAAAGGCTTCATCAAAGGCAAGTCAATTTTAAAAACCATTATAGATATCTGGGAAGGTCTTCACTTTGCAAATGAGTCAAAACAAGATGTGGTCTTCCTCAAGATCGACTTTGATAAAGCCTACGATAGGTTGGAATGGGACTATATTCTGCAGTCTCTTAAAGATCTTGGATGTAGTCAGAAATTCACCAAGATGATTGCGACCCTTCTGGCAAACACTTCGACCCAAATTAACGTTAATGGAAAACTTTCAAAGGTGATCAAACTTAGAAGATCTATCAGACAAGGGTGCCCATTGGCTCCCCTTCTCTTTGCCATTGTCACAGAAGGGCTTAGCAGGCTGGTGGAGCATCAAAAGAAAGCTGGTAATATCAAAGGCCTTCGTTTGCCTCATGACCATGGCAAGATCACCATGAGACTTTTTGCCGATGATATGAATGCGTTTGTCCACAATGATAGTACCAACCTGGAGACGTTTTGGAGGTGTCTAGATACCTTTTGCAAAGCCTCTGGATCCATAATCAACCACTCCGAGACCGCCTTCAAAGCTATTGTTGGGTCACAGCCCGACTCTCTCACTGATCATGGCTGTCGGATTATTCCACAGGGCCAAATTTTTCGGCTTCTTGGGATTCCCTTGGGGTTTGGTGTATCTATGGAACAACGATGGAACTGGATGCTAGCCAGACTCGAAAACAAGCTAAACTATTGGAGAGGTATGCAAATCAATCTTGCTGGTCATGCTATGGTTATCAACACATTCCTCTCATCATTGATCATTTACTTCCTTTCTTGTTGGAGACCGAAAGAGCAAGATCTGTCTAAATTGGAGAGTATATGTAGAAACTTCCTTTGGACGGGCAACCATAATAGGAGGGGGGTGCCTAAAATCAAGTGGTCCATCTGCACGAGCTAAAGAGATAGTGGGGCCTTGGAATTCTAGACATTGGGTGCATGGCTAACAAACTTGCGGCAAAATGGATGATTAAGGCTTGGTGCAATGGGGAGGCCTCGTGGGCCAAGTTGATCTTCAGAAACAAGAATGAGTTGGCTCTCATGGGTTTCCCAAATTGGAAGAATCTTCACATCTTGACCCTGCTGTTTTCCCTGATCCCCGTCTTCCGGAAAGGCTCAAATCTTGTGTGCTCCCTATGGAAGAGTTGGAATAAAGTCAAAAGCTACACAAGAATAAGTGAAGACTGGAAGTGGGCAACCGGTATCAGACAAAACGACTCTATCTGGTTTCCGGTCCATGGCATCCGGAGTGTGGAATCTTGGAACATTCAAAATGCCAAGAAGCTATGGAACAAAGGCTTCAAAAAATGGAAACATCTCTAGAAACAAGAAACCAACCGGTGGATCAACTTTGAGGATATTGACCCTAGTGTCAACATTTCATATGAAGATTGGAACACTTTGCAAAGCAGATGTCTCGCCTAGGACCGCTATAAAGTACACCTTCTCATGGGACACGATACATCGAGCTCACTTGGTCTCAAATGGCACAATGGGAATAGCCTATCAAAAATCTCAAACATCAAAGAAACGATTGATTATCAGGTTTACCTCAACAAGAAGTGGTGCCTCTCATGGACGCGGCTTCGGTGGGACATGAAGTTCATGGCTATCTGGCACCCCCTCATAGAAATCAAAAAGTTTGTCCTCCTATGGCAAATTCTTCATCACGGAATCTAGACCAACCTTAAGGCTAGCAAATTTTGTGGGATACCTCCCTAGTGCAAACGCTGCTACCGATCTATCAAAGATGTTTCAAACATCTTCTTTACCTGTCCCAATTCCAACTGACTCTGGCAGACGGTTGGAAAGAAAATTAGACTTCAGAAATATCTCAGTTGGAAGTGAGCCCTGCTGAAAGACCCGATCGGTTGCTCCGCGACTCTTTAGAACGCCATCAGAGGGGAGGTCCTATGGAAAATCTGGCGGGAAAGATGTGCTATTAACTTCGGCGACTCCCCCAAAGAGTGGTCAATTGAGAAATCATTGTTCTTCCTTGGCAAAAGGATCGTTAACTGTAAGAAATCCCCCCCCCTTAGGCATCATCAAGTGCTCCTTTTGATCAATAACAAGCTTAAACCCAAGTGGGCCCCACATGAGGGTGATGAGCGGGTGATCAATCTTTTTTGTAATGCCATCTAAACTCTGTAAAAGCTTCCCTGCTTTGTGGGATTTGGGGGTCCGTGGGCACTAGTCCCCTCCTCTTGTACTTTTCTTTATTTAATTCAACTCCGAGAGAGTAGGCTGATGCCGAACTTCTTTTATTTAAAAAAAAAAAATCTATGAGGGCCTCTGGATTCAATCTACCCTTGATAAACCTTTGTATTATTTCATGAAATCATGCTGCAGCTTTGTCACAATCGTGTGTGGCAAGTTCCATTGGAATAATTTTGTACCCTATATGTAGCATGGTTATTAGGAACCATTTTTTGATGTTATTCTTATCTTCCTTTTTGTGTATTAGTTTTATAACTCCTTCATCTAAAACTCTTAGAAGAGCGCCATACTTGAGTTCTTTAAATGAGATTATGTTGGGCAACTTGATGAATATTTTCTTGAAGGAATTTCAAAACATCAATTAGTGAGCGCTCCCAAGCTTTGGGTCCGAAGTATGTGATATAGGCTCAATGAAAACTTAAAAATCCATGTTTCTAAGAGACATGTTCAGAAGTTTGCACATCATAGGGAGACTGTGTTGTATAAAACATGGAAAAAGAGGATAAATATATGGATTGTAAGGGTTGAAATACCGGAATTAACCCTTGGGTTCATGCTTGAACCCTTGGACTTACTTTATTTTCCAATTGAAGGGTTCTTGCTTTTAGGCTTTGTTTTCGTAAGGGCATGTTATTTTTGACCCTTAGGGAACTTTCTCAAACCTTCAAGACTTGAACATACAATCTTTAGAGGTATACTTTTAGCAACCATGTCAAGATCATGTGATTTCCAAGGTTAGAAGCCAACTTGATGAGCTTGGATTAGTATCGATGACGAGGGGGCAATTTTCTATTCTCCTCACATCTCCCCTTATCCTTGGGGATCTCTCTCTCTCTCTATATATATATATACATACATATATATATATATATATATATATATATATATATATATATATATATATATATGCGTGGATTCTATTGGGCGGATACGTGCATATCTCTTCCCTTATGGGCTTATATTATACTTTTGAGTGGCCTTTCTAGTTAGTTTGCCCATTTCTAGTGTTGAGCACACAACAAAGCATTCTCTACGTAATACTTGAGTTGAGATCCGTACAACCACATGTCTAAGTAGTTGATAGGCTAATAGTGGTGAAGATTTCTTTAAATTTGTTCATTGTGGATTCTCTCATTTCATTGCGTAAATGAAGAAACCATTTTTTTGTCATTAAGGGGATGAACGTTCTACTTTGTTCTCTGTTCAATCACTTCCACATCTTTTAAGTGAGCTTTCCCACTTTGCCTATCCTTTGTCATTAAAGAAGAGCTTGAAAAATTGACGTTTCATCCTTTCTTGCAAATGCGATTTTCCTCTAGCATTGGTGAGTAGGGGAGCAAATTTACTATTCTATAGTTATCATCCTTCTCATGGTTAATCAAGCTAATGTAGCCTTTTTATCTTCTTTATTTTCTTGTTGAATTGTTTTATTTCTCGACCTCCATGAGTGTCGCTTGCATGACTCAATTATCATCAATCTTTCTTTTCATAGAGGGCGGAAGCAAAATAATAGAACCACATGTGACATAGGTTTCAACACTTTGATGTTAGAAAAATAAAAGGACATAAAGATGAACTAATTGTAAGATAACACAATATCATTACATATGGTAACTGTTAATTTCATAAGGTGGTCCAAAGGATCTTGGGATGTAACACCTGTCTAGTTGAGCCTTTAGGAGATTATAACTTATGCCAAGATTGGATCAAATAAATAAGTGCTCATCATTGGTCTCCAAGAGGTTGATGTGGATTTTCAAGAGGTCACACATGATATTATTTTCTTATGCAAATGATATAGGTGTTGGTGCAATTAAGCCCAAGCCTACATACTTGATCACTTCACATAAGTTTGATGTATTGACATTGCATTTGGAAGGGTTCATATGTACAACCTCTTGTAACTTTGGACTATAATTACCATTGTAAAAGGTCACTAAACCCAGAAGGAGTTAGAAAGCATAAAGTCTCATAATTTTGGTAGTTGAGTCAAGAGAGAATCAATCCTATACTTTAGGATGAACTTTATTGGTAGAGATTTGAATTTGAATTCAAATCCTTGGCTCCAACAAAATGTATAAAAAGAGGATATGAAATGCCCACATGCATCTTCAACTTCGGATGTCATATTCATGTACTTTCATTGAGGAGAGGAGCTCACCTCATAGCTCACTCATTTGTCACACATTGTGCAATGACTTATCGTCAATGAAATTGTAATTGTACACACACACACATATATATATATATATATATATATATATATATATATATATATGTGTGTGTGTGTGTGTGTGTATGTTCATTACTTCCTACTCTCATATCTCTATCATACTTCATCAGAACAGTGCATTTGTCAGAGTTGGTTCTCATTGTATAGTTGATCATTTCTCTTGATTTAAAGCATGATAGCTCAAACATAGTGTCTTTTTTAATCCTACAGAGTTTCATTAATAATGCTTTACGCGGTCATTAGATATTAATCAATCAAAATTTCTCACTACTGTGTGATTGTCAAGGCCCGTAAAAGTTGAGATAAATACTTAACTTGCTAAACATATTTCTCTGCATATAGCTTATCATTTTAGATGATTCCACTCATGTTTGGTAGCTTTTTAAGCTAATTGAAGTTCCCCTAAAGGAATTTTATCAATTACTGCTATACTCAGAGAATGGTACAAAACTCTGAGTAGATATCTCAACCAAAATATCAAGTTCTAGACCCTGGATCATATGCCTACCTATCTGTTTTGAACCTATCATTAGTGCATCATATTTCAAGCAACATATGTGATCATTTATGCTTATTAGCTAGCTAAAAAGGGCCACAACACTCTCCAGCCATCACTTATAGTAGGTGTGAAGCAGGTTTTAGCTACACCAACTCATCTCTTGTGAGTATCCACCATCTCCGCGAACAATGGCATGAGAGCAAGTTCAATCAAGATGGGAGATGGATTTCCATCATTCGTTGACAAATTGGATAGGAACAACTATTCAGCTTGGTCACTAAGGATGCAAGCATACCTTCAAGGGAGAAGCTTATATGGATACATCTCAGGAGTTGAAGACATGCCAATCTTGAGAAGCAAGAATCATCCAACAAGGGAAGAACAAGAGAACCTAACCACATGGTGTGCAAAGGATGCTCTTGCAAGGTCATATCTACTAAACTCAATCTTTGATTTCTTTTTACCACATGTTAGAAATTGTAAAACCTTCCAAGAGACTTGGGAAGTTCTTTCATCCTAGTTCTCTTCCAACACAAGAGTTAGGAAGAATCAATTGTGGATGGAATTCACAACTCTCAAGAATCAACCAAAGCAAGGAGTGGTTGATTATGTAACCAAAATGAAAGATGTAGCAGATCAGCTTGCAACCATTGGAGAAGAGATAGAGGAAGAGCACATTGTGAGGCAGATCATCAATGACAAGTGGGAGTCCTTCACCACAGCTATGGACCTCTACATGGACATGCAAATACTTGATCTCAACATATTAATGGGACAACTCGTCACCCATGAGGCAAAGCTCAATAGAAATGGTGACAAATCAAGAGGTAACCAATCTTCTACCCTTTATATAGATAAGAATAAAGCTAAGGATAAAGCTAAAGGTAAGAAGCAGGATGATGAAGCTAGTACCTCTCAAACTAATTATGCAGGAGGAGGAAGAGGTGTTAGAGGTAGGGGCAGAGGAGGAAAAGTAGGTAGTTCACCATGCAACATATGTGGTCTCAGCAACCACACTATAGAAGAATGTTACAAAAACACAATGAACCAGAGGGGAAGAGGCTTCCATAGAGGAAGCTATGGTCAAAGTAGAGGTAGGTACAACAATGGTGGAGGCAACTACAACCATAACTATAATCAAGCCTACAACAAAAACAATTATCAAGGAGGATTTAGAGGAAGAAACAACTTCAACAACTATACTGAAGATCAAGAAGACTCTTTGCTCATCATGAACATGAGATCCAAGCAAGGTACAGATGATGAGCATCTTTTTTACATTGACTCAGGTTGTTCCAATCATGTGGTAAGAAATGTAGCATTATTATCTGATCTTGAAGAACCCAAGGGGAAGCATGAAGTACAAACAGGTGATGACACTAAACATTCAAGCAAGTTGGAAATGTCAAAACTTATGATGGTAGTATGAATCTTTTGAGGAAAGTTCTATACGTAACTACTATAACCAAAAAGCTAATTAGTGTTGGGCAGATTGTAGAGAAAGGTCTATAGCTCAGATTCATTAACCGTGGAGCATATGTGAAAGACCCCCAACAAGGGTTCAAAAGGATTGCCAAGGGGAGAAGTTAGGTAGATTGTTTACTTTTGAATTTGAAGACACAAGGAACATAGCACTACTCAGTTATAGAGACCAAACCCTATCTGAGTTGGAAATATGGCACAAAAGGCTAGGGCACATGGGAGAAGGAACTCTAAACCAAACTTGTAGGGATCAAAGTGTGCTTGGCATTCCCAATGTGACCAAGTAGCACATGATATACAAATGTGGAGCTTGCCAATTTGGCAAAGCTCATAGGCAACCATTTAATCGGAAAGGATACATCAATGAAGATTATTTGGAGCTTGTACACACTGATGTGTGGGGTCCTAGCAAAGATCCATCCATCTCAAGTTCAATGTACTATGTCTCTTTTATTGATGATTACAGTAGGTGGACAATCCTCTATTTAATGAAGCATAAGGATGAAGTATTTACATGTTTCAAGAAGTATTTGGCACTAGTTGAAAACCAAATAGGAAGGAGCTTGAAGAGAATCAGGTTTGATGGAGGTGGTGAGTACTTTTTACATGAGTTTGATCTATTCTTACATGACAGAGTCATAAAGAGGGAAGTAACAACCAAGTACACTCCTGAATTGAATGGAGTGGTAGAGAGAAGGAATAGGTTAATTGTTGAAGCAGCTAGGTCTATGTTAAATGAGAAAAAATTACCTAATTATTTATGGGTAGAGGCTGTATCTATAGCTACCTATTTGGTCAATAGGCTTCCATCCAAATCATTGGATGGTATGAAACCATATGAAGCATGGAATGGAAGGAGACCACCATTGGATCATTTCAAAATATTTGGATGCAATGCCTATGCACACATCCCATCACAAATTAGAGGGAATCTTGAACCTTAGGCTGAGAAATGTATATTCATTGGATATGATCAGAATCAATGTTGGAAGAGATGGATGGATACCTCAAGAAAGTGAGGTGGTACTGCTAAAAGTTGCTTTGTACCAGCACTGATGTAGTTCAGAGTTATAAAGTAGGCCCTATTAGCTTGCAAATAACACCAAGAAAGTGCTTAGTCACATTGGAGCTGATGCTTGAAACAATTAATCCAAAATAGACTAGTTCAAGAATAGCTTGTATTGAAAAACTTGCTATTTTAGTCCATACACCTACTGGCTTTTCTACTCAGAGCTCATAGTATAGTAACAATTGAAAAATTCCTTTTGGGGGAATTCAATTAGCTTAGATAGCTAATGATTGCAAGTAGAATCATTTAAAATGATCAACTATGCTCTGAAAAATCATTTTAGCAAATCAAATCTTACCCTCAACTTTTTAGGGACTAACGAGTAGATGACCAGTGAGCACTTCGAAGATGATTTCTCCCTGATGCCTAGATCAAATGCCTTGAAATTTGGACACCAAGAAAGTGCTTATTTACTTTCGATTTGATGCATGAAACAACTAATCCAAAACAGACTAGCTTAAGAATAGCTAGTATTAAAAACTTGCTATTTTACCCCATACACCTGTTCGCTTTTTTACTCATAGCTCACATTATAGTAACAATTGAAAAAATTCCCTTTGGGGGAATTCAATGAGCTTAGATAGCTAATGATTGCAAGTGGAATCATTTAAAATGATCAACTCTGTTCTGAGAAATTATTCTATCAAATCAAATCTTACCCTCGACTTTTTAGGGACTAACTAGTAGATGACCAATGACCACTTCAAAGATGATTTTTCCTAGATGCCTAAACAAAATGCCTTAAACTTTTGAGAGCACAAATTAAACTTTAAGCTAGTTCCAACAAGCCAAATATTATGCAAAATGGTTAAGTATTCACTAAGATATCACCAGAAGAAGTTGATTGTTTTGAGTAGTCATAGCAGAGAAGTAGACAGAGATTTTCAATGAGCTATATGTATTATAACATATGATTGTACAGAGTCATTGGCATTATAATCATGCTCAATGATGATGAACTAAGTGATCTATGGTTTGAGCTACTCAAGTTCTACAAATAATCAAGGAGAGAGCTCTAGATGAGGCACACTACCCCGCATGTTTTACAAGAACTTTTTATAAGTATTTCTTCTAAGTTTGAATTTTGAATCCGAACTTGGCTCCAATCAAAAAGTAACTCCTCTCATTTAGGAGACATTCCATCATCTTGAATTCATAGCTAATATTCCTCCTAACTCCACGAGTTATAAGATTTTACAATATTCTCAAAGGATTAATGATTTACAATGGTAAATGATCAAGTAGTTACAAGCTATAGTTCACATCACTCATCAAGTGCTTCCACACAATGTCTTCCATGCCAAGTCAAATGTGTAGGCTTGTACATTTGCACCAACAATCAAAAGGGATATATAATTTATAATCCCATGAACAAGGCATTCATAGTTAGTGGGGATGTAGTATTTGATGAGAATAATTCATGGTTTGAAGATGATTGCAGGAAAGTCAAATTACCATATGATTTGGAAAATGATTTTCCAACCCTAACTGAAGAAGATCAACACCAAGCACATGACATCAACTCAAAAGATGAGGAGCATATTGATTTCAAAGCCTGGAAGTCAAAAGGCAAGTTCAAATACAAGTAATTAGAGGATCTATTTGAGTCTTCCAATCAAGCTTTAAGGAGATCATAAAGAGAAATTAAGAAGCCCATAAGGTATGGATATGATACATCCTTAGTCATAAAACACTCTGTGTACATCACTAAAGATTCCATGGTAGAGGAGCCTTCTTCATTTGAAGTGGCTAAGAAGAAGAAAGAGTGGAGAGAAGCCATGCAGGAAGAAGTGGAAGCATTGCAAGAAAAGTACACTTGGGATCTAGTTCCCAAGAAGCCTGATATGAAGGTAATTGGTTCCAGGTAGATATAAAAAATTAAAAAGAACTCTGATGGTTCTATAAATAGGTACAAGGCAAGGTTAGTGACAAAGGGTTTTGCCCAAACACATGGAGTACATTATAAAGAAACATTTTCACCTGTGGCAAAGATGCCAACAATCAGGGTATTGGTAAGTCTTGCTGCAACCAAAATTGGAATTTATATCAGTTAGATATCAAGAATGCATTTTTAAATGGTTGGATATTAGAGGAAGTGTATATGGCATAACCACCAGGTTTTGAAGATGAAGAAAAAGCAAGATATGTATGCAAGCTTAGAAAAGCACTCTATGGTCTCAAGTAAGCACCTAGATCTTGGAACCATAGGCTTGTTAACTATTTGCAGGATCAAGGCTTTGTGGCAAGCAAGGAAGACTCTTGTTTATTTGTTAAGAAGAATAAATCAGAAGTCATCTACTTATGTGTCTATGTAGATGATATCATTATTACAAGTAATGATTTTGATGGTATCAAGCAAGTAAAAACTCAATTGATGAAGGAATTCAAAATCATTGATCTAGGGTCATTGACCTACTTCCTTGGCTTAGAACTTGTGTGTATAGATTCAGGTATATTCATCACACAAAGGAAATACATACATGATATGTTGGTAAAGTTAAAGATGGAGAACACTAAAGTTGCAGGTGTTCCTATGGAGATCAACCATAAGCTAAGTTCACATGAAGGTGAACTACTTAAAGATGTTATAGGTTATCAACAACTTGTGGGTAGTCTTAACTGTGCTACTTTGACAAGAGTAGATATTGCTTATGCAGTAAGTACATTAAGTCAGTTCATGCATGTACCAAGGAAACTTCATATGGAAGCTGCAAAGAGGGTGCTCAAGTATCTTAAGGGTACAATGAATGAGGGATTGTTCTACCCATTTACTTCTAACATAGATATAAAGATGTATTCTGATGCAGATTGGGCTAGATCCAAGGATGATAGGAGGAGCACTTCAAGGTACCTATCTTTTGTAGGTTCAAAACTCATATCTTGGTCATCCAAGAAGCAACCAACTATGGCCTTATCTTCCACAAAAGTAGAATATAGAGGTTTGGAAAATGCAACTCAAGAAGCTATGTGGCTTAAGCAATTGTATGCAGATTTGGAGATACATTCGTACACTCCATTTATCTTTGGAGATAATACTAATTCACTTCATTTGGCTACTAATCTTGTGTACCATGCCATGAATAAGCACATTGAGGTGCACTATCATTATGTTAGGGAGAAATTGATCACCAAGGATATTGAATTATCCTATGTATCAACTCATTTGCAATGTGCAGATATACTCACCAAAGCATTGGATGGAACAAAGATGAACATGTTCAAACTGATGATTTGGCTACAAGAGATCAAGGAGCAATAAAGACCAAGCATGTTAGTCTTGAGGGGGAGCTATTGGTGCAATTAAGCCCAAGCCTACATACTTGATCACTTCACGTAAGTTTGATGTA
Source organism: Ceratopteris richardii (assembly GCA_020310875.1). Lineage (NCBI taxonomy): Eukaryota > Viridiplantae > Streptophyta > Polypodiopsida > Polypodiales > Pteridaceae > Ceratopteris > Ceratopteris richardii. The sequence continues at coordinate 112,857,582 of CM035426.1, read as the reverse complement.
TTGACATTACATTTGGAAGGATTCATTGTACAACCTCTTGTAACTTTGGATTATAATTACCATTGTAAAAGGTCACTAAACCCACGAGGATTTAGGAAGCATATAATCTTGTACCTTTTGGTATTTTATTCAAGAGAGAATCAATCCTATACTTTAGGATGCACTTCATTGGTAGATATTTGAATTTGAATTCAAATCCTTGACTCCAACAAAAGCTATAAAAAGAGGATATGAAGTGCCCATGTGCACCTTGAGGTTCAGAGGTCATATTCATGTACTTTCATTGAGAAGAGGAGCTCACCTCATAGCTCACTCATTTTTGACACATTGTGCAATGAATTATTGCCAATGACATTGTAACTTTACATGGTTTAATATATATATGCTCATTACTTCCTACTCTCATATTTATGTCATACTTCATTAGAACAGTGAATTTGTATGAGCTGGATCTCATTGTATAGTTCATCATTTCTCTTGATTTAAAGCATGATAGCTCAAGAATACTGTCTTCGTTAATGCTACAATGTTTCTTTAATAATGCTTCATGTGATCATTAGACATTAATCAATCATTGTTCACTATTTTGTGACTATCAAGGCCCGTAGAAGTTGGGATAGATGCTTAACTTGCTAAACATATTTCTCTACATATAGTTTATCATTTTAGATGATTCCACTCATGATTGGTAGCGTGTTAAGCTAATTGAAGTTCCTCAAAAGGAATTTATCAATTGCTCTTGTACTCAAAGATGTCTCAACCAAAATAGCAAGTTCTAGACCTTGATCATATGCTTACCTATTTGTCTTGATCCTATCATTAGTGCATCATATTTCAAGCAACATTTATGATCATTTATGCTTACTAGCTAGCTAAAAAGGGCCACAACACTCTCAAGCCATCACTTATAGCAGGTGTGAAGCAAGTTTTAGCTACACCAACTCATCTCTTGTGAGTATCCATCTCCTCCAACAATAGGAAGGATCCTCAATGGGTCGAGGCATTGATTTATGTACTCTTTTTTTTCTCTTATGTCTTCTTTCCTCTTTTTCAACAACTACTCAAAACGTGAGTATTGTCATGCATCTAAGAACGATCACTCGATTGTACATCATGGCCTAAAACTTCATAATCATTTGTGTGAAGAGAATTTTGGAGAAATTCCTCTAAAATTAAATTAATTTAGGTTGATCTAGGTGGTGACTCCCAAGTGTTGAAAATACAATAAGTTTGATCCCTAATCTTGTATCACTTGAGTTGATACATGAAAGGCCATTGCAAGCGCATTCAATAATTTGCATTCTTTCCAAACTAACAAGTTACTACCATATGCTCAAATCTCATTGTATATGTTGTGAGAAAAATACTCTAAAATAGATCCAATGGTCTCTCAACATGAACATCCACTAGTTACAACTTCATATGTGTAGGTCCAAGACTATGTCTTCCCCACGTTTCCTAAAGCTCCTTCGTATCAATGGATGCTCCTCAACCTAACCCTAGTATGGCTTTGGTTGTATGTCCATTATATATCAATGGCATCACTTGCTTATGCTACAATCAACATTGTGCTTCATTATGAGCTGCTTGAATCTCCATCAATGTCTTCAAAACCTATAAATGCTTTATTACTAGCACAAACCTTTTCTTTACCTTTCTTGCATGTAGCCAATGAATTTTCTAGATTGAATTTTCCATGCAATTTCGCACTCCATGGATTTGAGTTGGAACTATTAGTTGTTGAAATATCAATTCTACTCAAAACTTAAGATTCTACACTTGTGTTTTCAGCATTTCCTTTGTTATTTGAGTCAAGGTTAAGTCCTTCTTTGGCATCTGCATAGGAGCTTGACATTTCATCAAACACTACATCTTTGCTTACCTTTACATGTCGTGTGTGTGGGTTGTAGCATTTTTATCCCTTTTGCTCAAGGGAGTACACCTAATGAAGATACATTTTTCTACTTTTGGATCAAGCTTTGTCCTCAACTCATCTTGAACATGTACATATGCAATACAAACCAATACTTTCATTTGTGATAAATTTGACTTTTTACCTATAAAATTAGGTTCACGTGTAACTTGATGTACAAAAATAGTCAGAGTTCTATTCATGATATATACAATATATGCATAATTTGGGCCAAATAACAATGAGGCATGTTTTTCTCTGCCATCAAGGCTCTTGTTATTTTTACAATATTTCTATGCTTATATGAAATTTCTAAACAATGAAGGCACAATTCCACCTTATCATCATTGTTGATATATTTTAGTAGTGATATGTGAACACACTAGAACCGTGAGGGCACTTTTTTCCCTCTTTAGGAGGTTTTTTTCCCTCCGCTTGTGACGATAACACTAATGGCTCACTTATCTTTGTACATTAACTTGTTAATACATTCAATATTGTGTATTGTGCTCCAAGCTTCTTCTTCTTCCTTGTGTTTTTTGTGTGCTTTCCTAGACCTCAAGCTCCAATAATTGGTATCACAGTCGATCGCCGCTTCATCTAGGGCATCCTCGACACCCCTCCAATCACAATCTCAGAATCACATGAAAATTGGTGGGGGTGTTTTGGTCTTGGAATGCACTATCCTAATGCCTATGTAGGAAGTTTCATCCTTTTGTGCCAAATATATATAGAGGTCTCGATTTGTGAGTACAAGTGCCTCAAAGTCTGCTAGAGATTTAGCAAAGCTTGACAGGGTAGTTTTGTTCGAATTTTTGAGATACAATCATTTTTCTGCATTAGGGTATTTTAATCACTGGCCATGGCTCAAAGCAATGATGTATTCTATATGTTGGCTATTGAGGATAGATTGGATTGTACTAATTACCCATTATGGGCATATGTGATGTGTCATGCATGGGTTGGGAAAGGACTATGGAATATTGTTTAGGGTGTTGAAAAATGACCTACCACACTTGCAAATATAGTTATTGAAGGTGATGCAAATGATGTTAAAGATAATGATTTGCAGGTTCCTATTCGTGTGATGGTTCCTACTCCACCTACTGTAGAGCAACTTTTTTGGGATGGAATACCTCCAAAAATAATTGGAGAGAGCATATGAATGAAGGAGATTCTATGGACATTTATTTGACAAAGATCAAAGCTTTGAAGGAATTTTTCTGATGACATCTTGCCAAATAGTTCACTTGTGCAAACTGTTCTAAATGGTCGTCTAGATTCATATCAAAGTTTTGCTTCTACACTTTGATTGAGGATGAAAGGAAATCCAAATGCCTTAACATTTGAGGATTTTGTCTCTATTTTATTGCAGGAAGGTTAGTCCAAGAAGAACAGGTCCATTATGTGTTTTGCAAAACAAGCTTTCCTAGCTACTTAGAAGGGAAAAGGTAAATGCGACTCATCTACTAGTAAGCAGAAATATTCTAATTCTACACAATCAAAGAAGGATGAAAAGACAAGATGAAAACAAAAAAGGAGAAACATTTTTGAAAATACTATTAAGGAAATGGTCATGTCATAAAGAGTTGTCAAAACCTCCTACAAAAGAGGCAAAGAAAAAAGAGGTTGGAATGGCTGTCATAGAGACCTTTACACCCAAAACAGAGTCTACTAATTTTATGTAGAATGAAGAATGGTTGTTTACTACTATTTTTCATTATGAACCATCTTCTCAAGAATAGTATATGTCTAAAGTAGACTCAGATGTTTGCTACTTTGAGAGTGCAATAACCAAACATACTACCTTGAAGTGCAGTTTCTTCAGTTCACTTGACTCTACCCCTACAGAGAATACTACCGCATGCACTAACAACTCCTATTATCCCATAATGGGAGTTTGTAAGATTGTTTTGACTACTATTGATGGTAGTTCTTTCACATTTTTAGATTCTTTATTTGTGCTAGGGATCATGAAAAATGTGTCATCAATTTCAACATTAGCAAAGATTGGCTTGGTTGTGAAATTTGTTGATGAGAGATGTACCAAACATACTACCTTGAAGTGCAGTTTCTTCAGTTCACTTGACTCTACCCCTACAGAGAATACTACCGCATGCACTAACAACTCCTATTATCCCATAATGGGAGTTTGTAAGATTGTTTTGACTACTATTGATGGTAGTTCTTTCACATTTTTAGATTCTTTATTTGTGCTAGGGATCATGAAAAATGTGTCATCAATTTCAACATTAGCAAAGATTGGCTTGGTTGTGAAATTTGTTGATGAGAGATGTATAATTCATGACCTATCAAATGGAAATGTTTTTATTACTTCTGGCATTTTATGTCATGGGTTGTATAACCGTATAGATTATGCAAAATTTGTGAATGATCTAGCATGTGTAGTTCAAGATTCTCAGGCTATGTCACATTCAAAGCTTTAGCATGCATGCTTTGGTCATCTGAATTATGCTGAATTGCTATGCGTATAGAAATCTAAAATGGGGTCCTCTTTGCCGAAACTTGAGGCACCTTGTAAGCATGTTTATGAAGGCTATATTTTTGGCAAAATGTAGCATTCCTCCTTCCCAAAAGATGGTTTAGTTCTAGCCGCTCAAAAATTGTAGCTTGTTCATAGTGATGTCTTTGGTCCTATGCACACACCCTCTTTTGGGAAATAGCTTTACTTCGTGACTTTTATTGACAATTTTTCTAGGCATGCATGGGTTTATCCATTGAAAGCAAAGTCCAAAGCGTTTATATACTTCAAAAAGTTTCTCTTTTTGGATAAAATTTTATTAACATGTAAAATTGGCACCCTCATTCTGATCGAGGGGGGGAATACATGTCTTCTGATTTTAATGCATTTCAGACTGAATGTGGGATAAAATATCAGAGTATAGGCTCGTATACACCTCAATAGAATGGAGTTGCCAAAATAAAGAACATGTCTCTCATGGAGATGGTGAGGTGTGTGATCAAAAGTTAGGCCTCACCACATAGCTTCTAGCGTGAGGCTATTATGTGTGCAACATATGTACTTGCCAGGTGTCCCACCAAAGCACTATAGTCTATTACTCTATATGAAGCTTGGTTTGTTCCCAAGCCATATGTTGATCATCTGCATGTTTTTGGTTTTCTCACACATGCATTGCACCTCTGTCATATCTTATTCCTTTAGACTCTCATAGTGCTTCTTTTGCATCAGGTTTCTATACTATGGTTGCCTCTAGCCTTTGTAATGAGAATGAGCATGTTCCATTTTTTGATGGATAAAACCCCAAAAATTGGATGGCTAATATGCAATCAAAATATGATCCTATTATGAAGAATAGTACCTGGTCTTTATGTGCTTTGCCTCCTGACAAGAAGTCAATTCACACTAAGTTGATATACAAGCTGAAGTGTGATCTTGATGGAGCAGCTCACAAGTATAAGGCTAGGCTTGTTGCAACAGGTTATGCTCAAGAAAGAGGCATTGATTTTGATGTGACCTTTACTCCCACATGCGAATTGAGTACTATTCATAGCAACTATGCACTTGTAGCTCATCATGCTTGGAATGTACTGCCATTGGACATTAAAAGTGCATATCTGAATGGTGACTTACATGAATAAGTGTATGCTTTTTTGCCCTATGTTTTTGTGCATAAGGGCATGAAAACAAAGTGTGTAGGCTGAAAAAGGCATTATATGTTGCACACAGGCTTGGTATGAAAAGATACATGCATACTTGATTACACATGGTTTTGAGAATAGTCCAACTAAGAGCACCTTATCGGTTAAGTGTGCAAATGATGTGCTTCTAATCATTGTTGTCTATGTTGATGACATCTGATCACTTGTCCTAATGAGAAGCATATCGCTGATTTTAAGGCCGATTTGCATGCCTCATTTGAGATGTCAGATTTGGGGCATTTTCATTATTATTTTAACATTCAATTTGTGCAAGTTGATGGTAGAATAGCTTTGTGATGAACAGGTTTATGATTGAGTCTTCATTATGCTCGAGATGCATTTGATTTTTGCTCTATCATTAGGCTATTGGATGCTTGATCTACTTATGCATAATGCGGAGTGGGTTTATGCATTGCCCAAGTGTCAATCATTGGTAGGTAGTTAAGTGCATCTTTTTCAAATTGAGTGGTACCCAGTTACCTGGATTGTTTTATTCTAAGGTGGGGATCACTACTCCCATATTTACATGCTTTTTCTAACTCTCACTAGGCTGGTTGCTATGACGCTCATATATCCACTAGTGGTTTTTGCTTCATGCTTGGTAGCACATGCATATCTTGGCTAAGTAAGAAGTAGCCTACTTTAACCACTTCTAGTTGTGAGGTTGAGTATACGGCAGCCTTCACAATGGCTATTGAGTATGCGTGGCCCAAACACCTTATGGCTGATTTGGGTGTTGGTTAGTCTTTTGCCACCATTATTTTCACTGACAGTCAAAGCACATTGGCAGTTGTGAGGAACCCTATGTTCCATGCTTGCACTAAGAACATTGAGGTCCACTATCATAATGTTAGGAAGAGGTTCTCTACTAGAGAGATTAGTTTGGAATATGTTCCCACACAGGAGAATGTTGTAGACCTTTTCACAAAGGCTTTGCCTAGGGAGAAGTTTGAAGTATTTTGCAAAGATTTGGGCTTACTTGCTTTTGTGGATTGATTCCACACAGATTCATAGTTCCTTATACATGAGTGCTAGCTCCTTGTTCACCGCATCACTCCCAAGGGTGGATTTGTTGATATATTTTGGTAGTGATGTGTGTGAACACACTAGGACCATGGGGGCACTTTTTTCGCTCTTTAGGAGGTTTTTTCCCTCAACTTGTATATATTTCTATAACCCTAATGGGCTACTTATCTTTGTACATTCACTTGGTAATACATTTAGTATTGTGTATTGTGCTTCAAGCTTCTTCTTCTTCATTCTGTAGTTCATGTGCTTTGAAAGACCTCAAACTCCAACAACTATCATCTACATTGACACCAATAGATGAAAGTGACTCGCATATGCTTTTGATTTTTAGGGTGTGGTTACTTACTGACATTCTCTTTTTCTCTAGTGTATGCACCTTGTTCTTGAGTTGCAATTTCCATGAATTTGTATTCATCTCATACAATATGACCAAAATGTTCCAAGCCTCTTTTGGAGTTTTTGCATCCTCTATGTGCCCAATCATGCTATCTTGTATGCTAATGGACAATCAATACATTACCTTTTGTGCTTCTTGATTCCACCCTTCATATGCTCTTAATTGGTCCGTAGTCTGATTCATCTCTAGTAAATATGGAGCATTTTCATTCTCTCCTTTGATGTACTTCCAAGCATGAAAGTTGTTCTTGTCCAACTCATCACTCATAAGGTGACTCATTCCATCAGCATTTGCCATTTTTTGTAGCATTTCACAATACTAAAACACTAGAAGCAATATAGCTTGAACACTGTCACACTGTGACATGACAGTTCGATCTCAGAAAAACACAACTTTTGTGTGTCAAGAGTACACAAAATCGCCTGAAATTTTGGATCAAGAATATTTGAGTGTTGGGAAGAGAGTACAAGTTACAATCTTGCAAAATGAATTGTTTTCTTTATGGGCCCCATCTTGTGGGCTGAAAATAGATGTCAAAATGGCTCCAAAATATAAATCTAAGCAAAACAGGTGACTCTAAAGGGATAATACTCAAAAATATTTTGATGCCTTCTCCCTTCACACCAAATTTCATAGCAATCTGAGGTTTTTTGTGAAGCACATGTTCTCCACACCTTCTCACATAATCTTCAATATTGGCCTTCTCCACGAGCTCACTATAGCCGCACTGGCTCTGATACCATGTCAAGTCAAAGGAGATAAGGAAGAGAGATCTCACACACTCTCACACATGAAGAGAGGAGCACACAAAAATTGAGGCATGGAAGAATGATCTTCTTTTTCGTCTTGTATTATATAAAGAGAATGTACAAGGAGGACCTAATAGAACAATACAAGTGGTGCAATATATAAAGAAAAATACATAAGGAAAATTCTAATGTCCATGAATGAGTGAGCTGGAAAGATAGAGATGTGCCATCACTCTCAGTAGATAAATCTATTAAAGCTCAAGAAAGTATTACTAACATATACAGAACTGACCACTATACATGTTAGAGAAATGAAAAAGTGATACATGTCATCCTCGAATCATCACATGTTGAGCTTGATATTGCAACAAAATCCATCTTATTTTTTGTTGTCTTGAGCTTGATAGTACCTTACTCTTCTACCTCTAAACTTGGGTCCTCCTCTTGATGAGGAACAATTACTCCCTTGATTTTGATCAAAGTCTTTGTTTGGTTGTCTTCTTGCCTTCCTTTGTGTTGGTATATTTAGGTAGTGATGTGTGTGAACACTCTAGGACCATTGTGGCACGTTTTTCCCTCTTTAGGAGGTTTTTCCCCCGGGCTTGTATATACGCCTATTGCCCTAAAGGGCTACTTATCTTTGTAATTTCTAGTGGTAATACATTCAGTATTGTGTGTTGTGCTCTAATCTTTTTCTTCTTCCTCGTGCTATTCAGATGCTTCCACAAACGTCTAACTCCAATAGTTGGTATCAGATTAGGTCGTCACTTCATCTAGGGCCTCATCAACACCTCTCTAGTTGCAATCTCAAAATCACACAAAATTTGGTGAGCATACTCAGGCTGTTTCAAGATCAAAACAACTTCATTATCTGGTGTCGCAATTGTGATCTGAGCTCGTTTCGACCACCGAATGCACTATTGTAGCACTTGTGGAGGCTATTTTGTCTTTTTGTGCCAAAGATATATACTAGTTTTGATTCGCTAGTATAAGCATCTCGAAGTCTAGTATAGGTTAGTCGATCTTGTCAAGGTAGTTTTGTTCAACTTTTTTAGATATAGTCATTTTTCTGCACTAAGGTATTTTAGTATATGGCCATGGCTGAAAACAGTGATGTATTTCGTATGTTGGTTGTTGAGGATAGGTTGGATGGTACAAATTACCCATTTCAGGCTCATATGATGCGTCATGTATTGGTCGCAAAAGGACTATGGAATATTATACAGGGTGTTGAAAGACATCCCATTACACCTGGGAACATATGTACTACAAATACATGTATTGAAGCTGATGCAAATGATGTCGAAGATGGTGATATTTTGCACATTCCAATTCATGTTTCTATTTCTGTTGCACCTACTGTAGAGTAAATTTGTTGGGATGGCACTCATGCTTAGGTGCATGCATTGATAGCTTTGTCTATCAAATGTGCCATTATTCCTGACATTCGCTCTTGCATAATAGCTAAGGATGATTTGGATACACTTACCACATTGTACAAGGCTAGGAATGAGGCTCGTGTTGCTTACCTCTGAAAATAGTTGGAGAGTGAGCACATGAATGAAGGTGATTCTATGGATAGTTTTTTTTACAAAGATGAAAGATTTGAAGGAACAGTTGGTTTTTGTAGATGAAGTCCTTCTTCATAGTTGACTTGTGCAAAGTGTTATGAATGGTCTTCCAAACTCATATTAGAGTTTTGCTTCTACTCTTTGTTTGATGGTGAAAGGCAATCCAAATGCCTTAGCATTTGAAGAGTTAGTTTCAATTTTGTTGTAGGAAGACTAGTCTAGGTAGAACATGTCTATTATGTCTATTGCAGATCAAGCTTTCGTGGCTAGTTCAAAGGGCAAAGGTAAATGGAGCTCTTCTACTAGTAAGCAAAAATCTTCAAATGCTGCACATTTGAAGAAGGAAGACAAAGATGAGAAGAAATTAGAAAAGCAAAAATTGTTTTGCAAATATTGCAAAGCAAATGATCATGTCATTAAGAGCTATCCAAAACTAGCTGCTAAAGAGGCAAAGAAGAAAGAGGTCGGAATGGTTGTTGTAGAGGCCTCTACACCAAAAAAAAAGTCTACTAATCTCGTGTAGGATGAAGAATGGGCATTTACTATTGTTTGAAATTTTGACCCATCTTCTCATGAGTAGTGCATGTCTGTAGTAGATTCAGATGTTTGGTACTTTGATAGTGGGGCGGCCAAACATATTACCTTGCAACATAGTTTCTTTTCTTCACTTGAGCCTGCCCCTACAAGGAATAGTGTTACATGCACCAACAACTCCTCTTATCCTATTGTGGGAGTTGGTAAGATCATTCTCACTACTACTAATGGTAGTTCTTTTACATTGTGAGATGCTTTATTTGTGCCAAGGATCAAGAAAAATTTGTTATCAATTTTTGCATTATCCAAGATTGGCTTGTTTGTTAAATTTGTTGATGATAGATATAGAGTTCATGATCTATCAAATGGCGATGTCATTATTGCTTCTGGTATTTTATGTTGTGGGTTGTTTAAGCTCATAGACTATGAAATATGTATGAATGATTCAGCATATTTAGTACATGATTCTCCGGTTATGTCAGATGCAAAGCTTTGGCATGCACGCTTTGGTCATCAAAATTTTTCTAGTTTGCTATGCTTGCAAAATTTGAAATGGTATCCTCTTTGCCCAAACTTAAGGCATCTGGTAAACATGTATGTGAAGGTTGTATTTTGGGCCAAATGCAACATTCCTCCTTTCCAAAAGATGGTTCATTTCGAGCTACTCAGAAATTGTAACTTGCTCACAGTGATGTCTGTGGTTCTATGTGGACACCCCCTTTTGGAAAGTGTCTTTACTTCCTGGCTTTCATTGATGATTTTTCCAAGCATGCATGGGTATATCCATTGAAAGCAAAGTCCAAAGTATTTATGTACTTCAAATAGTTTCTCATTTTGGTAGAAAATCTATCAGCATGTAAAATGGACACCCTCCATTCTGATCGAGGGGAGAATATATGTCTTCAAACTTTAATGCATTTCTCACTGAACGTGGGATGAAAAATCAGTGTAAAGTGTCATATACACCTCAATAGGATGGATTTGCTGAACAGAAGAATAGGTCACTCATGGAGATGGAGAGGTGTATGGTCAAGATTCAGGCTTTACCACATAGTTTCTAGCTTGAGGTTGTTATGTGTGCAGCATATGTACTCAACAAGTGTCCCACTAAAGCACTCTAGTCTATCACTTCATATGTGTCTTTGCATGGTCGCACGCCATCTTTTACTCTCTGCGTCTTTTTTGTTGTTTGGCATATGCATTAGCGCCTGAGAAACATCGTAGAAAATTGGATTATAAAGCAGTAAAATGTATTTTTTGGGTATAGTTCTGAAAGAAAAGGCTATCGTTTATATCATCCACATACTAAATGCATTTTGGTTAGACGTGATGCATCTGTTCTGGAAGATGCTATTCGGATGTTACTTTCATGTACTAAGGAGATATCTATTAGCTCCAGAGACATGCATGATACTTTGCTTCCTCTTTTTACACGTGGGCAGTCTAGTGCTGCTCCTAATGAGGCAACTTCTCAGCCTTTGCAAGTTTCATGTGAGGATGCAGATCATTCTATTTCTGATGCAAATTTACATGATGCACTTATTGATGAGAGAGCTGATATTGAGCAGGCAAAAACTATGCCAAAATGGTTGGTGTAGACTTTGCGTGATAGCAAATTAGATGCACCTTTGTCATATTATACTCGGTCAGGCTCTCATAGTGCCTTTTTTGCATGAAATTGCTATGTTATGGCTGCCTCTAGTCTCTGTGATGAGACTCAACATCTTTCATGTAATGAAGCACAAAATTCTAAACATTGGATGGTTGCAATGCAATCTGATTATGATGTTATCATGAAAATTGGTACCTGGTGGTTATGCAAGAAGGCCATTGATACTAAGTGGGTATACAAGCTGAAGTGTAAACGTGATGGAACAATTGACAGGTATAAGTTAGCATCTGTGCAGTTACAACTCATCATGGTTGGAATGTACATCAGTTGGACAATAAAACAACATTTCTGAATGATGACTTGCATGAAGAAGTGTATGTTTTTCAGCCCCGTCGCTTTGTGCAGAAAGGGCATGAAAACGAGGTGTGTAGGTTAAAGAGGACATTATATGGTTTAAAGCAAGCACCATGTGCTTGATATGAAAAGATACATGTTTATCTGATTGCACATGGTTTTGAGAACATTCCAATTGAAAGCACCTTATATGTCAAGCCTACTAATGATGTGCTTCTGATCATTGTGGTGTATGTTGATGACATGCTGCTCACTAGTCCTCATGACATGCAATTGCTGATTTTAAAGCTAATTTTCATACTTGATTTGAGATGTCTGATTTGGGGCATTTGCATCAGTATTTGGGCATTCAATTTATGTAAGTTGATGGTGGAATTGCTTTGCGTCAAAGGAAATATATTGACACATTATTATAGCATCTTGGCCTTGAAGACTATAAGCCTATTGCCAATCCTATGGAGACAAGTTTACGATTGAGTCTTCATGATGTTGGAGATGCATTTGATGTTGTTCTCTATCAGCAGGTTGTTGCATGCTTGATTTACTTATGCATTACTCAGCCAGATATTCAGTTTGTTGTCTCACAGATGAGCAGGTTTATGCATTGCCCAAGGGTCAAGCATTGACCGGCAGTTAAGTGCATCTTTTTCTACTTGAGTGGTACCCCACTACTTGGATTGTTTTATCCCAAGAGGTATCACTACTGCCAGATTTGTTGGCTTTTTATGATAGTGATTGGACTGGTTGCTATGACACTCTGTGTCCATTAGTGGTTTTTGCTTCATGCTTAGTAGCTCATGTATATCTTGGTTGAGCAAGAAGCAGCCTACTATGGCCACTTCGAGTTGTGAGGCTGAGTATAGAGCAGCTTTCACAGCTGTTGTTGGGTGTGTGTGGCAGAGACGCCTTATGGCTGATTTGGGTGTTGGTCAGTCTTCTGCCACCACCATTTTCACTAACAATTAGAGCGCATTGACAATTGTGAGGAAGCTTGTGTTCCATGCTCACACTAAGCACGTTGAGGTGCATTATCATTATGTCAAGGAGAGCTTCTCTACTGGGGACATCAGCTTGGCATATGTGCCCACTAGGAGAACATTGCAGATCTTTTTACGAATGCTCTACCTAGGGAGAAGTTTGAAGCTTTCTACAAAGATTTCGGCTTAGTTCCTTTTGTGGATTGATTCCACATAGCTTCGCACTTCCGTATACATGAGTGCTAGCTCCTTGTTCAACTCATCACTCCCAAGGGGGATTTGTTGATATATTTAGGTAGTGATGTGTGTGAATACTCTAGGACTTCTGAGGCACTTTTTTTCCCTCTTTAGGAGGTTTTTTTCCCTCGGCTTGTATATAAGCCAATTGCCCTAATGGGCTACTTATCTTTGTACATTCTAGTGGTAATACATTGAGTATTGTGTGTTGTGCTCCAAGCTTCTTCTTCTTCCGTGTGCTATTGGTGTGCTTCCGCAGATGTCTAACTCCAACACTTTGCATCTTCCTTGACCTTTTCCTCAACCTCATCCTTTACATGCATAAAATTCTTGGGCTTCATTTCCTTTTGCCTTTGAGCCTCCAATGTTCATCTCCTCAGTAACCATCAAGACCACTAAATGCTCAAAATTGAGAAGATATACAAAACTGGTGAAAGCCTTCAATTTCTCATCATTTCCAAGTGCATTTAATGTATATGAAACTAGGTGATGATCATCTATGTGACAACCTATGGATCCAAATTTATCATTTACTTCCTTCATCCTTAGAATGTAATGATTGATATTACTACTAGGTGTCTTCCTCAAGTTATTGATTTCATTCTTTAGATGAATCTTCCTACCTTCGGTTGAAGCAGAGTGTGGCCTCTCTAAGATTTCACACACTTTCACTAGTGTCTAGGTCCTAAATATTTCCTATAATTGCATTGTTAATATGTTGATATAGGATGAAAATAAACCTCATATCTCTCTCACTCCTTTCTTTGAAGATCCTAAACTAATCAAGAGTTGGATTATCCCCCAATCTAGGCTTGACATTTATTCCATCAATAAGCCCCCATAGACCCTTGCCCGTGAGAAATATAAACATTCTAAGCCTCCATGGCTGATAATTGTTCTTTTCATGATCTTTAATATCAATGTTATATTTAGACATAATGTACTCTATTGTACTCTTCTAAGCTTCTTGATTTAAGGAGAGTGATGGGTGTTACGAACTTTACCTATGTACTTCAAAAGTACCAAAACATATGGGTAGATGAATTGCTTCTTTGGTAGTAGACTTCCTGTGCATTGTATGTATGCCCTTGAACTAGAACCACTAGCTCCTCTTCTTCCAAGGCCTTTAGTAGCTTCTTATCGTCCTCTTTGAATATCTTCTTCTGTTGAAATTCCCCTAATAACACTGATGGGAGAACCTTGTCATAGAGATTTACATCTCTACATATCTAGAGTTTGAACCATCCATCTCCAAAATTATAAGAAAGACTTCCAACTCAAAAGGTAAAGATCATTGTTGGGAAAAATTTTACCAAAGATGAGCAAAACTATTATTGCACCATTTGAAAGTAGTTGTCGAGAGCTATCCAACAATATATAACATTGCACCATTTGGTTCCAGAATGGCTGACAATAGTCCAACCTTAAACCAATTCAATACTATATTTGTATATTTTGAAGATTTCTTCAACAAAAAGCATGGGCACCATGGATAGCAAGACGCTTTCAAAGAACTCATGTGAGTTTGATTCCCGATTGTGGATAATAAAACAAAAAGATACCATAAATCTTTGGATAAATTTAGCAACAAAAGCTTTCCATGCGATAAAATTAATGGCCATTGCTATTTCAAAATCACTTACACATGTGATAGATGATTTAAGCTTTTTCTTTAGTCTAAAAGCACCATCGTAGGAGCTTTTCAAAGCTATATAAACTAAGCCTAAGCTCATTATCAAACATCTTCTCATCTTCTTCTCAAGACATCATCACTTGGTTGCTCAAGGACAAGCTCATCATTGGAGAAGCTCTGCTTGCATTGGAGATTTTAGAGATCAATTTTTAAGACCATCACTCTTGCATTGGATGAAGGTAAAGACTTGAAGGAGATCAAATCTATGGAGGTTATGCTATTTACTTGGTGATGAAGGTGGAGTTTGCTAGTTCTACATCTTGGTGGTGATTCTTCTCTCATGCTTGAAGGAGGCTCTACATACATGCTTGGAGGAGGATTTTGAAAATTATTATTATGACAACTTTATGATCAATTATGAACTCATAACTTGTGTCTTTTTCATTATTTTCAATTAGAATTGTATGAACACTTTTTATGAATTAATTCTTTCTCCCATATGATGGTATGTCTTGTAAGTTATCTGATCAATGTTCTTCTTGAGTTTTTATCATCTCATCTTTAATTCTTCATTCCACAACTTGAGCTTGCATGAAGCACTTTGTGTTTGCCATTGGACTTGGTGGTTGAATTAATCCACTAATTGTGCGTCATCTTCTCGACTCTTGAACCCAACATGAAATACATCTATTTCGAGAGTGTACACCTTCCCTATGCATCTTAAATCATGAATGGCCTCACATGTATGTCCCCATATACCTTTGTTCAGTCAAATCAATGATTCTCTAAGTTCATATTGAAGGATTGCAAGTGCGTTTGGTCACTTAGACTAGGTTGATACCTTTCTAATGCAAGTTATCCCACTCAAAATACTTGCTGCTACTCTAAAATCCAATGCCTCCAAGAGAGGATGCTCACTACTTTCATTAGATATGCACACAAAGACCATTGTTCACTCGAGACATTATTTCTCCAAAATATGTAGAGTTAACACTTTAATTTCGAGTCAACTTTAGAAGACTATATTAAATTTCTAACAAAACAAAGAGTACAAGAAATGGATACAATATGAATAGGAAACTCTACTTAACACTAAAAGCAAACTAGCTCCTTGATAGAGAAAATAGAGTGTGAGTTACAAGTACTCAAAAGTATGAACAAAATACTCAAGCAAGCAAGGGCTTGCTTAGAAAGGGGTTTAATAGCTTATTCAAAATCTAAAAGTGATAACACACGTGGGATCACCTCGATTTGAAGTATATGATGTGTTCATATAACTTGGAAAATATTCACTAAATGATAGGATGTAGTTTTTCTTGAAAATAGGGTTTATCACATCCTAATAATGATAGATGATTGCTCTAGAGTAATGAGGGGGATTTGAATTCAAATTTTAATACATGAATACTCATGCTCGGCTCCTTGCTTGAGATTGCTCCAAGTGTCACCAAATGAGAGGTTTCATATGCTCCTAAGGTTGAAGATTAATTCTCAACAAAAGTGTGATATATGTGTGAGCTCTTTTGTGCGTGTGTGTAACAAGAGATCTACCATATTGTGTGAGAAAAATCTTGTGTTGTAGTCCCTATTATGAATGGTTTTTCCCTTGGCTATGATATTTACTTTCCTTCTTTCCCCATCGTGTTAACTTATATCGTGTTTCCTCTCCAATGCAGATTCATTACAAGGTTTTTGATGATAGAGCGTCAGGAAATCTTAATGTAATTTTGTTCTTTGCATGATTCCTTTTCTTAAATAAGTTCTATTAATCATATTATAGACACAAGTCTGACATTAATTTTTCTATTTCTATGTATGAGTGTGTAGCAATAAGTGAAGATCACGGTATTGTAACTAGTATGTTACACAATGAGAAAAGAAGCCTATAGGATGTTCTATCCAAAAATTATACAAACTTGAGAATGGTACGTATGGACTTAGAACTTGAGTGTTTGAAAGTATTGGAATCAAGTGATTTCATGATTTTCATTGGCCTTACTAAGGAAGCTGAAAGCACATCAACCTTCTTGGTTTATTTGCGAAGGGGATTTAGCATACGGCCTGCCCCTAGCTGAAGTAGAATTGTACAAAGAAATAACCTTATCTGGAAGTAAATGTGTACATTATTGTGCGATCTTTTGTATCCCACATTGTTGGTGCACACAATAGCGTATAAAGAGAATTAACTAAAGTATGTGGGTAGACTACTTTCTGTGTCTTTTGTATCCGACAAACTTTGGGCATACAATATCCCAAAAACGCTTGATCGGAAGTAAATGCGTATTTTTCATTGTGAATCTCTTGCATCACACAAAGTTGGAGCATAATAGGCCATAAACTAACCAGTTTGAAACTAAAGGGGTATATTATTTCGTGAGTCTTTTGCATCTCACAAAGTTGGGGCATAGAACAGCCCATGAGCAAGCTAGCTCTAAGATACTCATGGGCTTAAAGATGATACAACTTGGGCTAACTCATTCGGAGGGACTACAGGTCCATAAGTTTGATGATCAAACTTGTTCTTATGGTTCAACCGAGAGTCCAACTTCAAAGGAGCCAAACATCAAAGATGTCTCCACTCTAAACGTCTCACAAAGACCTATCCTGTGGGATTCGAACCCTAAACTAGTTGTCCAAGAGTTTGAGTGCTTGATAGTGGTCCATCGTAGCTTTTCCCTTGGTACAATTAAGTTCCTTCACGCTCAATGGAATGTACGCTGCGGTTCTTGAGCGTGAAGTTTACAGACTTAAAGCTAAGGCTGGTGACTCACTTCGAATCCTGGAGTCTGTGTAGTATGTTGCTGTTGTCAATGGAGCAATGGTGGGATGATGTGCTTGAGAGAGAGTACAACGAGCATGATTAGGATGACGACGATTGCTGGCTGTTAGATGATCAAGGATGCCCGGCCTCCTATGGAGATGATGAATGCGAATACATGGAAGACGACTGGTGGTTCTACGATGATTGGGGTTCGGATGGTTACGGCTGGTCGTCTTGCGAAGAAATGGATTGCTGGTCTTTTGTCGATGAAGACAAGGAGCCGGACAGCAGCGAAGTCGACTGCTGGCCCTAAGACGAAGACGTCTCGGGGAGCAGGCTTGCGATGAAGACGATGAGGAGCAGGCTTGCGAAAAAGGAGAGTTTCGGTCCTACGACGAAGAGGGCAGCTGGCCCTACAATGAAGATGACGATCAGCACTGCAGTACGGATGAATCTGGCTATACGATGAATTCAACGAGCCGAGTTCTGACGAAGGCGACTTCTTGTTGTCGATGCATGGGCAGAGATAATTCACCTCAAAGAATTTCTCCTGTTCGCCTTCATGCTCACTTCTAGTGTCAGTCTGTTTTGTGCTTTTGCTGCCTTTGTTTTTGTGACTCTTATTGTGATCTCGTCTTGTACGCAGATAACCCATTTCAGATTAAGTAACTCTACGTAGAAATTTATCTTCTGCATAGGCACTCCATCTTTGTGTCACAGTGGAGTCTCATACAACAAAGCTCTACGATTTTTGGGGCATCTGTACGGTGACATCTGCAAACGGCTATGAAGGCAGACCTTCCACAGTTTGTACTTGTTCTCGAACGGCATTTAAAAGCAGAGTGAACTGGTCTTTTCTTCGCGTCGTTTCTGATTTTTCTCATTTGTTTTCCTTAACGTAAAACAGTACATCTTCGCGTCGTTTCTGATTTTTCCCACTTGACATGATCCTTTGTTTGCATAGCTTTTTTTAGTAAAAAAGGCTCATCAGCTTTTATCAACATAACAAAATTCAAATTTAGAACATATCTACAGCCTCTTTATCATAAGAAGGCTCACCAACATTTTCCCACATAAAAAAATCTAAGCCTGGAACATATCTATCAAGTGGATGCAAGATACATGCAGAACGTCTCATTGGTTGCTGAATAGGAACATTTGAAAACTGATATGATTGGGCATTCTTTTGAACTTCCCTATCTGTCGCATTCTTATGCATGATAACTAGAGGAAAAGTATTCTCAAAAACCACTCTTCTCACTTCAACCTCCTCAATGGGTTGTTTATGCATTTTAGAGTCACTGAAGATGACACCATTACTTTTGATAACTCATTGTGGTTTAGGATCCCATAAACGATATCCAAATTGATCATCTCAATCATATTCACAAAAAATGCACTTATTTGAATTATAGTCCATATTTGGTATACAATTATTGGGTATATGAAAAAAATCTTTAAAACCAAAAGCTCTAAAATGAAAAAATTTAGGTGGCTTCCTTGTCCAAAATTGTTGTGCCACTTTCAGACCTTTCGCAGTATTAGATGAAAGTTTATTCACATGAACTCTAGTCAGTGGTGCTTCTACCCAAAATCCTTGACAAAGGTTTGCATGATGCAACATAGAAACTACTCTATCTTGAATAGTTCTATTAATCCTCTCAGCTCCAACATTTTGTACTAGGGTATAAGGAGTTGTAAACTCTTTATGAATTCCTCTAGAATGATAGAAATGGTCGAATTCATGTGAGGTTTACTAACCTTCATTATTAGAATGTAAAGCCTTGAGCTTAGTTCCTTTTTCAGTATCAATTGAAGCAAGCCATATTTTGAAAGTAGGGAATACCTCATCCCTTTATTTGAAAGGATATACCCAAATTTTTCTAGTAGCATAATCTATGAAAGTGACGAAGTAAAGAGAACCATCTAATGAACTTATGGGAACATGACCACACATATCTATATGAATGCAATCTAAAGGCTGAATTGAGAGTCAGTTGCATCCTATGCACATTCCTATGTTTCTTTCCATATTGAAAATGCTCACAAAATGAAAGATCAAAGAAAGATAACATAGGTTAGTAGCCATAATGAGAGAGATTTTGCATTCCAGTACAAGAAATATGGCCCAAATGGTCATACCAAATTCAAGCCATATGCTATTCAATTGTTGGTGTGTAAAGAAAGCCTAATCATTTGAATTATGCACAAAGGATTTCTCTTGATATTTGGGGCCTAATTTTACACTAATAGTAGAATACATTTGAGGATTTGCAAAGGATAATGTGTGGTTTTATCTTAGTCAAAGGTAAATGAGATAATTTAAGAGAATCTCAATATGAACTCGTTGGAAGCCCAAAGCCATAGATCCATTTGAATTCAAATTCAAATTACTTCCTAAAAGCAAGAAACTAGGGTGTAATCAAAGGAAAACATATTATTAAGTAGTCCTTGGGGGAATGCTACAGGAATGGGTGACCTCTTAGGAACTACTA
>CM035426.1:112817640-112825140 GCA_020310875.1 Ceratopteris richardii | reverse complement strand
TTTGCTTACTTCATCATAATAGCCAACTGTAATGCATTCAGTGGCGCTCACAAACCGATGCAAAGGAGTGTGATTTACGTTTGTCTTCACCCTGCAAAAAAGAACTATGAGTCATAGAGAGCATCATTAAAGCCATGGAGATAGAAAGAAGATTACTTACCAAGTGAGGCACTCCACAGCATGACATCTTGCCTTCAGAGCAGTTGAAACAGAGAAAGACTGGTCTCTGCTATGGAAAATTACTATCCTCCAAAGAGGAGACATAGTCAACTCTGCAAAATCAGTGACCATCTTCCGAATCTGAGGGTGTTTGAAGGGTTCATCATCATTAACTGATCCCAACATCCTAAATCCATAGGGTATGTCCGCTATGAGAAGGGAGAAATGTTTTCTAGGCACAACGGAACAAATATTATTTACATCACTACAGAACACATTGTAATATACAGGCCTAAGGGGGTCTAGGGGATTGGAGAAACATTTAAGATCAGGTTCATCATCAAAATCCATCTCCTTCGCTTTCAGTCTAGATTTCTCATGCCTTGCTCTTTAAATGTGAGCAAGGAATGCAGGGGGGCAATCATCTAGTACCTCTGTAGACTTACTTTTCCTTGGTTTCTGCAGAAAAAATTGGAAAGACAATTAAAAGAGCTCTTCAATACAGCAAACAGAACATAAGGAACGGATGCATGGCATCGATTTCTTGTTGGGGTAGATGCTAGGCATCGACCTTCTACTGAAAATCGATGCTTGGCATCGACTTTGGGACATAAGTCGATGCCTGGCATCGACTTTTGCCACGAGGTCGATGCCAGGCATCGACTTATGTTGCAGGTCGATGCCAAGCATCGACTTATGCTGCAAGTCGATGCCAGGCATCGACTTATGCCCCCAAGTCGATGCCAGGCATCGACTTCTGCCTGCAGGTTGATGCCAGGCATCGACTTTTGCCTGCAGACTGATGCCAGGCATCGAATTTAGCTGTAAGTCGATGCCATGCAAGGCATCAAATTGGTTAGGTGAATCAAGGCATCTAACTTAATGGCAAACCAGGCACAACCTCAGAAAGAGAACCTACCCAATCACGAAATAGGATGAAATATTCTGATAAGGCTTTGTAGGATGATGTGGTTGGATAGTCTGCTTGGACCTCTGTCCAAGAAAAGCTACCCAGCCTCTTCATCATCACCTCCTGAATCTTCATGTACACTTTATGACTACAGACACAGAAATATAAAAGAGACTAGGTTAGACCAGAAGCATGGGAGGAGGGAAAAAGGATCTGAGAATAACATACATACTTATTGAGCTCAGTCACCATCTCCTCCAGGCTTAACTCCTTCGAGATTACCCTTGACAAAGTTGATATGATCAATGTATCATCCTTGATTCCTTGAAGGGCCCTCCATGGGGTCAGCTTCATGTCCTCAGGAGCCTCTTCAATTGAAAGGTCAACTTTCCTTCCCTTTCCCTTCAGATCAACTTGTGGGTCTGGCCTCGACTTTCGTTGCTTCTGGCCCTTGACCTCCTTGTTCTCCCACATTGTGAAAATTCTATCCTGTAGATCCCAGATCTCACCTGATCTGAATGCCAGTTGAAACCATGGATCATATTTCCTCAAAGCATCATACTTTCTATTCTCATCCAATGCCAATTCCAACCTCAATAAGGCATTGCTTTCGTAGATTGGGATGTATTCTTCCAGCTTCCTTCACAAGACAATCTTCATATTCATGGTGGAAGAACTGAATTCTCTCTATGAAGGACATTTTCTGACTGTAGTCATTGTCGTTGTTGTGATCCCAAGCAAGAAGCTTGGCTTCCTCAGTTGTAAGACCAGCATATATCTTACACTCTGCATACCTAAAGAAAAATGTAGTAGGGTGCTCCTTCACTAACTGTCTACGAGCCTCTGCAGAGTGTGAACCTCCAATCACATAATAAGTGTAATCCTCAAACAAACCCTCATTGAACTCGTCCACACAGCTGCACTCATTCGGATCCACCATGACAAGGAATGGCACAACAGTAGCATGAGGATTTATTTTCATTTTCTTCTTAAGATTCTGGACGTGCAAATTATGTGGCTCCCTGATCTCAAGGGGCCTCCTCCCTGTGACTGGATCTACGGGTGGCCTGTGGATGATATTGATTGGCAGGTGGAACAACTGCCCCTTCTTCACAACTTTTCTTCTAGCTATGTCCTCCCTCATCTTATTCTGCTCAGTACCAAGAACACCAGATGCAAGCTCTCCACCAGGTGCAACAATTATGTCCCCAGAGCTAGAGCTTGAGTCAGAAAACTCCTCTTCTGAAATTATCTTCTTTTTCTTTTGGAGCTTTTTCTGCACGCTCTGCTTACCCTTTGCCTTTACAGGGGTCGTCTTCTTCTGTTGTGTTGGCATGATATTGCCCTGGATCCATGGCATCAGGTCCTTGATGAAATTCACTGAGTCTCTGCATATCTGAGCTAGCCCTTCTGGAACACAGCACTCTGGGCACAAGAAATCCATCTTGCATATGACATTTCTTAATCCTTTCGATGTCTCCACCAAGAAAAGCAGGTTGTCAGAATCTTCATCTTCATAATCCAGTTTGTAAACAAGGCCATACTGAAAACCTTGTGTTGTCGTGATCTTTCCTCTGCCATAAGCCCCTGCGAACACAAGGAGGACTGCATTCTTCTCTTCAACGTACTGAAGGCACCACTCTAGATTTGTCATGTCCCGAAGTGGACGATCTGTCCTCATGACCTCCGTCTCCCTAGACCTTTCCTTCATATTTGGATCCTCCTCAGGAATTTTTATGCTACTCTGTCCACCTGAGGATATTCCTAGTGGGTTGCTGGCCTTCTCAGAGGATAATGGTGCAATAATTTTCTTTGGTTTTGCTTGGTGACCAATGCCTTTGTCACGTTGCTGGTCACCAGAGCCCATGGTGACTCTGAGCTTCTTGAAGGGCCTTTCATCCTTGGACTCCGCATCCCTGAAGGCACTTGGAAATATCAGATCAAACGTAAATGTGGTTTTCAAAGGCCCAAGTCCATGCCAGGCATCGATTTTGAGCTTCAGGTCGATGCTAGGCATCGATGTTTAAGTGCATGTCGATGCCAGGCATCGACTTTGTGTGCAAGTCGATGCCCGGCATCGACTTGAGGGTGAAAGTCGATGCCAGGCATCGACTTGGGGGTGCAAGAGTCGATGCTTGGCATTGACTTTTGGGCCCAAGTCGATGCTTGGCATCGACTTTTGGGCCAAGTCGATGCCTGGCATCGACTTTTACCCTCAAGTCAATGCCTGGCATCGACTTGCACACAAAGTCGATGCCTGGCATCGACTTGGGCCCAAAAGCCGATGCCAAGCATCGACTTTGCACCCTAAAGTCGATGCCTGGCATCGACTTTTCAGTGCATGTTGATGCCGGCAAGTCGATGCTTGGCATCGACTTTTGGGCCCAAGTCGATGCGTGGCATCGACTTTCAGGTGTAAGTCGATGCCAGGCATCGACTTGGGGCTTCAGGTCGATGCCAGGCATCGACTTGCACCGAAAACTCGATACCAGGCATCGACTTGCAGCCCCAAGTCGATGCCTGGCATCGACTTGGGGCTGCAAGTCGATGCCAGGCATCGACTTGACGGTTCAAGTCGATGTCTGGCATCGACTTGCAATCCTAAGTCGATGCCTGGCATCGACTTACACCTTAAAGTCGATGCCAGGCATCGAGCTATACATGCTTTGGATCCATATTTCTAGAGGTAAGAAAAATAAATACCTAGAAATCAGACTTTTTACACAGACATACAGAGGGAATCTTTTTAGAATCTTTATTTATGGTATGATTTTGTCTACCTCTTGGTACTTTTGCCAACATTCTTCTTCTCCATCAGACTTGGCTTGCTGGTATGCTGAGCTCTGTGCTCCATGGCTGTCTTTGCTCTGCTGCTCTCTCTTGCTCGTGGATTTTGAAAATGCGAATGATCTCCTCCTTTGGTATTTATAGGCAATTGGGTAACTTGAACCAGAGACTAACTGGATCTAACTGAATGAGTCCAGTTGCTAACTAAATCTGTCAACTTATCTAACCAGGGAATAGCACCCACACAAATAGGCTGTTTCAGAGCCACTTTAATGAAATATTCATAGACCCTTGCAACTATTTATATACATTTGCATAGAAATTACATTTCAATGGCAAGAGTATGGTATGTTCATGAGGATGTCTAAACTCATGTAGAGATTTTTTTCTTAGAATCTCTTTCTTGGGAGAAAATCAAGTCAAAGTTGTGTTAAATGTGGGAGAATAATGACATCTTTATAGTATTACCCTCCTCACTTTAGTTCATATTCACATTTATCTTGTAACTCACCGTTGAAATGGAAAATCAATGTATGAATAAACATTCAAGTACAGAACCTTGCAACTATTTATATACATTTGCATGGAAATTAAACTTCAATGGCAACAGTATGGTATGTACATGAGGATTTCTAATCTCATGTAGAAGTTTTTTCTTAGAGTCTGTTGCTTGGGAGAAAATCAGGTCTAACTTGTGAGATTAATGACATCTTTATAGTGTTATCCTCCACACTTTAGTTCATATTCACATTTATCTTGTAACACATTGTTGAAATGGAAAATCAATGTATGAATAAACATTCTGTGTACCTCTTTTACACATAATTCTTTTTTAATATACTTTCATCTACCTCTTTGATATCTAGCCAAGACCACAATAAAACCTAATCCTTGAAATCTTAACCAAATGTAAAATTTCTTCTTGTATAGTGTTCAATGGCATAGCATATTCCAGTTGGAACTCAACTTGGATATATTCCAGTTGTAAAATTTCTTCTTGTAAAATTTCTCCAAACAATTTTATTATATATTCCTGTTGGAACTCAACTTGGATATATTTTGATTCATTCACAATGCTTAGACTCAATGACTCATATGTAGTTAGAAATCAATTGTGTTTCTCATTTGAATCAAAAGTGAATCAAATCTTTGGTTCCCTTATTAGTGTATATTTGAGTAATTAAGTGATTTGATGTAGTTTGATATTTAATGTTATTTAATGTACTTTAATGAGCTTTTGATTTCATATCTTCTTGATGTGACATTTGATGTGACATCTTCACTTGATCTCGGATTTCTACTTATTTAAAAAGGTCATTCATCTTCAGTCTTCTGTGAACTCAGTGAAGATGAGCTCAATCTTTTCAGTGGATGCTTGGGCATCAGCTTCCTCTGCTCATATTGATTCATTGTTCTCAGTTGAACCTTTCCAGAGAAGTGATGATCCCTATGATTTAGAATGTGCTGATGATTCCATGTTTTCTGTTGAGTCATTTAAGTTATCCAATTCACAGTGCAATGCTGCTCAACCAAATGCACCACTTGATCTCCCATCTGATCCAACCATTGATCTCCCATCTGATCCAACCATTGATCTCCCTTCTGACTCAAGTGCATGTGGAGCAACGAAAAAGCAAAGCAAGCTCAATCTACGATTTAAAAGAAGGTCTCGTGAAGTAAGTCGAAAAAGATTTAAATTTCTTACTTCAGATAGACAGATTGCATTGGATATTGTGAAGCATTGTTGTGGTTTGAAATGTTTGTATAATTTAGGAATGAAGAAACTAAAGCACCTAAGAGAAAAATTCCTCCATTTAGATAGTGAAAGGCAAGATATATACCTTGTTTCTTGCATGCAAATGATTGAGGATAACATGTCAGTAACGCGTGTTGGTTTTGAATATTTCTTTACTCAAGGGATGCCATGTTGTAGGGCTGCATTTAAAATTGCAATGGGTGTAGGAAATTTTAGAATACATAGGGTTCAACAAGGGTTTTTGAATGGGGATCTCATTTTGGATACGTTCCATGTTGGGACCAAAGGATCTGTTGGACGTCATGCAATGAATTGGATGATGAACTATTTTAGCTTGCATTGTGAAGTTATGCCTACAACTGGAAGGTTGCACTTGTCAGATAACTTTACTCGTCGAGAGGTATTTCAAATATATAGAGAAGACATGGAAAATAGAAATCAGAAGTATGTGTTGTATCGTCACTTTACTCGATTATGGAAGGAAGAGTTTAACAATGTTTCTATTCCTCGTAAAGTTAGAATGGGTGAATGTTCAGTTTGCGCCACTTTGAAAAACATGGCAAAAGGGGCTACAACACCACAGGAAAAGCATAATTTTAAAAACCTTCTTAACAACCATCGTGACAGTCAAGCATTAGAGAGAAAGAAAGCAATTCATCATCGAAGTAAGGCACTCAGAAATCCGGAGCGTTATATGTGTTTGTTGATCGATGGTATGGATAAAAAAAAAACTTGTTTGCCACATTTTTATCGCATCCCTAAGGACATTGGAGATGAAGTCCTTGTGCAAATGCATTTGGTTGGTGCTTTGGTATACAATGGAACTGTAATGTCCAAGGTTTTCTTCACATATCCGAATGTGCATAATGATCCAAACCTTACAGTTACTGTCATTCATCGTGTTTTGCAATCATGGAAGGGTCTTTTGCCACCAACTCTATATTTGCAACTAGATAATACTGCAAGAGAGAATAAAAATTCTACAGTCTTTGGATATTTAAGCATGCTTGTTGAAAAACAGGTATTTCAGAAGGTTAAGGTAAATTTTCTTCTGGTTGACCACACTCATGATCACATTGATCAAATGTTCAGTACTTTCTCTAAGAAGTTGGCACGTAACAATGCTTTTACTCTTCCGATTTTATCCGAGCTGATTTCAGAAGCATATACTCCAAAACTAGAAGTTCAACACCTCACACATATTTATGACTTTAAGCACTTTTGCTCAATGGGCCTTGATAACAGTGCTAAGGTTTTGGCTCCATTGCACAATATTAGTTTCAACCATGTATTCTTCATGAGGAGGGTTGATGAAATAACCCTTTTATTTGCAAAGCAGTATTCATCTTCTCTTGGGTGGGAGCCTAAAGAGGGATGCAGATTCTTATTGCAGGTGCGTAATTTGTCTACTGTAACAGTGTATGGTGCAGAACAATCACCATATGAAGATAAAAACAATACAGAAAGATGTGGAAGTGTGGTTGATCAAAGTAAAAGCTGGATGCATGCACTCATTGAAAAGAAGAGACATATTGAGCGTGCAAAAAAATATGTTGGAGATCAAGATGTATCTTGGTGGGAGGACTTTTTCAATCATCAACAAGAGATTATACAGTATACAATTGCAGGTCACTGGCCAGTTGATGTTCCATTCACATGGGATTTTTGTACACAAAGATCCGTGAATGTGGCCCAAGCATGTAATGCAGATGCACTTCAAAGTTTTATACATCCACCAGAAAGAAATATTTATGTAGGCCCAAGGATGACAAAACAGGCAGAAGCAAGATGGTAAGGAAATTTAATAGAGATAAATGTTGGAACGCTTATTGCAGTACTTGCTGATGGTGATGAGGCTACCAGACCATTTTGGATTGCAAAGGTTTTA
>CM035426.1:112807640-112815140 GCA_020310875.1 Ceratopteris richardii | reverse complement strand
TATAGGTGTCGGTATTCTTCTGGAACTACCGACGCTTATACCGACGCTCATACCGAGGCTCTCTTTTTAACCGAGCCCGAACCCGAAATTCGTCATTCTGAGCGTTTTGAATCTGGAGCTTCTCCTTTCGGGTTTGCGTGCGCGAACAACAAGGATCTCTGTTTGTCATCCTCTCTCTCTCTCTCCCTCTCTCCCTCCCTTCCTTCTCTCTCTCTCTCTCTCATCTCTCTCTCTCCCCCTCTCTCCCTCCCTTCCCTCTCTCTCTCTCTCTCCCTCCCTCTCTCTCACTATCTCTCTCTCTCTCCTTCTCTCTCTCTTACTCTCTCGCCCTCTCTCTCCCTCCTCTCTCTCTCTCTGTCTCTCTAAACAGACCTCTATCTTTATAGATATGAAGTTTTGGTAAGTAGATCGCACATATTGTAAAACTCTTTTTTCTTTTTCTATGTTATTTCTTTACTAATATGTTCTTTGTTTGGTTTTGCAAGAGATTTTGAGATCAAATATTTGGAAATTTGATGAAGAACTTCAAGTGGATTTTGCCGACTGTGATTCAAACAATTCTCTCTCTTTCCCTCTCCTTCCCTCTCTGTCTCTCTAAACACACCTCTATTTTCATAGATCTGACGCTTTGGTAAGTATATCACACATATTGTATCACTCTGTTTTTTTCTTTATGTTTTTGCTTTTCTAATATCTTCTCTCTTTAGTTTTGCAGGAGATTTTTGAGATCAAATCTTTGGAAATTCAACGAAGGAGAACTTCAAATGGATTTTGACAACCTCAATTTAAAAGTTACATCAATTTAAGTAAGACATATATGACTCTTTTATCTTTCTTTATATTTTTGTTTTCTAACATCGATCTTCTCTCTTTATTTTTGTTTGAGAGAGAGAGAGGGATATGCATATGCATACATACATGCATATGGATACATACATGCATATGCATACATGCATGCATGCATATGCATACATACATGCATGCATATGCATACATACATGCATGCATATGCATACATGCATGCATATGCATACATGAATGCATATGCATGCATGCATGCATATGCATACATACATGCATGCATACATGCATGTATATGAATACATGCATGCATATGTATACATACATGCATGCATATGTATACATACATGCATGCATATGCATATGTATACATACATGCATGCATATGCATATGTATACATACATGCATGCATATGCATACATACATACATGCATGCATGCATATGAATACATGCATATGCATACATGAATGCATATGCATACATGAATGCATATGCATACATGAATGCATATGCATACATGCATGCATATGCATACATACATGCATGCATGCATGCATATGCATACATGCATGCATATGCATACATACATGCATGCATGCATATGCATATATGCATGCATGCATATGCATATATGCATGCATACATGCATGCATATGCATACATGCATGCATGCATATGCATACATGAATGCATATGCATACATGAATGCATATACATACATGCATGCATGCATATGCATACATGAATGCATATGCATACATGCATTCATATGCATACATACATGCATGCATACATACATGCATGCATATGCATACATACATACATGCATGCATATGAATGCATGCATGCATATGCATACATGAATGCATATGCATACATGCATGCATATGCATACATACATTCATGCATTCATATGCATACGTATACATACATGCATGCATATGCATACATACATACATGCATGCATGCATATGAATACATGCATATGCATACATGCATGCATATGCATACATGCATGCATATGCATACATGCATGCATATGCATACATGCATGCATATGCATACATGAATGCATATGCATATATGCATGCATATGCATATATGCATACATGCATGCATATGAATACATGCATGCATATGAATACATGCATGCATATGAATACATGCATATGCATACATGCATGCATATGCATACATGCATGCATATGCATACCTGAATGCATATGCATATTTGCATACATATGCATATTTGCATACATATGCATACATACATGCATGCATACATGCATGCATGCATATTCATACACGCATGCATGCATGCATATGCATACATACATGCATGCATGTATGCATGCATATGCATACATGCATGCGGCATGCATGCATACATGCATGCATGCATACATGCATGCATGCATACATGCATGCATGCATGCATATGCATACATGCATGCATGCATATGCATACATGCATGCATGCATGCATATGCATACATGAATGCACATGCATACATGAATGCATATACATACATGCATGCATGCATATGCATACATGAATGCATATGCATACATGCATTCATATGCATACATACATGCATGCATACATGCATGCATACATGCATGCATACATGCATGCATATGCATACATGCATGCATATGCATACATGCATGCATATGCATACATACATGCATGCATATGCATACATACATGCATGCATATGCATACATACATACATGCATGCATATGCATTCATACATACATGCATGCATATGAATGCATGCATGCATATGAATGCATGAATGCATATGCATACATGAATGCATATGCATACATGAATGCATATGCATACATGCATGCATATGCATACATGCATGCATATGCATACATACGTATACATGAATATATGTATATGTATATGCACACATACTTTATATTTCTGTATATGTATATGTATACATGCATGCATGCATATGCATACATGAATGCATATACATACATGCATGCATATGCATACCTACTTTATATTTTTGTATATGTATATGTTTACATGAATATATGTATATGTATATGCACACATACTTTATATTTTTGTATATGTATATGTATACATGAATGCATATACATACATGCATGCATACATATACATACATACATGCATATGCATAGATGTACATACATATACATATACATACATACATGCATATGCATACATGCATGCATATGCATACATGCATGCATATGCATACATGAATGTATATGCACACATACTTTATATTTTTGTATATGTATATGTATACATGAATGCATATACATACATGCATGCATATGCATACCTACTTTATATTTTTGTATATATATATGTATACATGAATATATGTATATGTATATGCACACATACTTTATAGTTTTTTATATGTATATGTATACATGAATATATGTATATGTATATTATACATGAATGCATATGTATATGCATACACACATGCATATGCATATGTATATGTACAAGTATGTATACAAGCAAGCATATGCATATGTATATGTATACATGTATGGATATGCATATGCATATGTATACTTGAATGCATATGTATACAAGCTTAAGCATGCATATGCATACAAGCAAGCATATGCATACATGAATGCATATGCATACATGAATGCATATGCATACATGAATGCATATGCATATGCATACATGAATGCATATGCATATGTATACATGAATGCATATGTATACAAGCTTAAGCATGCATATATATACATTGGATGAGATGAGATCTTCATATTGCATCAGATGGGATCTCCACGTACACCTTGGGGTGCACATGATCATGACGAATCGAAGATCTATCATATTCGTAATGGAGCTCCAGTTATGGATGTGGTGGGAAAGTTAATGTGTCAGTGGATACAACAACTCTGCTCTATCGAATTCAGTCATTCAGTAATGTTAAAATGGACCGAACAGGATAGAGACTCTAAAAATTATATCACACAATGTATATATGAAGAGTACCGGCCAGCACTTGGCAATCCTATTGTGAGTTCCGAATAGATACAACATATAGCACGCGAAGCGATGTCGCATCAATGATCGGAAGCTCGCGATGCTTTCAAAGCAGGCTTACCAAAGCCTGTATGGCTAGATGCCGAAGAATGGGAATTGATTCAGGATGAGCATCAACATACTCCTGATCGGTATCGGCAACAGAGAGATGCGACACCCACTCGTTTAGATACGGTTGGAACGTCGCATTTAGGTAGCGACGGATACGACAGTATGTGCTACCAATTTGTACATATGATGTTAATTATTGAAGTTGTTTGTGTTAAGTATATTATGTATGTTCATCTAACATTTTGCATATTTACTATAGAAGTTGGCAGCGGGTCGTCCTCCAACGCGAACTGAAGAATCATATGGATATCGACATGGATTGACTGCACTGTTACAAGAATTAGAGGGACGCGGTGCAATCGTCTCATGGGAGAATATTCTTGATTAGGTAAAGTTATATCTTGGTTTCGTGTTTTTAGATGTTGTTTATAAATGTCATGTTAATTGGTCTTATTTTATACATATGTTTTGTTGCAGGATTGTAGGTGTAAATATTTTGATCAATGCCACAATTTTGTATCACACTCGCATACGACAATGATGAACCACAATTTTGTATTCGATTCCTATATGGAAGTGTTTTGTCACATTGCCATAATTTTGTATTACACTCCTATGTGGCAATGATGTACCATAATTTTGTATTCCATTCCTATATGGAAGTGCTTTGCCACACTTTTGTACATTTTTCATTTATGGAATATACCACTTTTTGTACATGAATCATTGTTCATTTTTACTCATATGAGTTTATGTTTTGGTTGCCATTAGAGTACATAACACATGTACTCAGTTGGGCAGAGTGTATTGTCTTTTGCTAAACAACATCATGTTGTAGCAAAAGACAACACACTCTGCCCAAAAAAATTTGTGCAGGTATGGTGGTCGGTATACGCGTGGGTAGCTCCAGTATGGTTGTCAGTATATGCACCGGTACACCCAGCCGGTCGTCGGTATATGCGTCGGTAAGGACGCCGGTATAAGCGTCGGTATTTTAGGTGCTTATACCGACGCTTATACCGGCGCTTTCTTTCCGATGCCTATACCGACTGTTACACCGATGTCGTGAAGAAATCTTGCCCGTTCATTTGCCTCGGTAGCAGCCTCGGTATACCCTTGATATGTTGTAGTGAGATAGATAGATAGATAGATAGATAGATAGATAGATAGATAGATAGATAGATAGATAGATAGATAGATAGACAAAGATAGACAGATAGATAGATAGATAGATAGATAGATAGATAGATAGATAGATAGATAGATAGATAGATAGATAGATAGATAGATACATAGATAGATAGATAGATAGATAGTAGATAGATAGATAGATAGATAGATAGATAGTAGATAGATAGATGGATAATATTTAGATAGATACATACATACATACATACATACATACATACATACACAAATAGACAAATAGATAGACATATAGATAGATAGATAGATAAATAGATAGATAGATAGATAGATAGATAGATAGATAGATAGTGAAGGAGATCTACAAATTATGACCACCACGTGCTAAAGAGATGACTCTCCTCCCGACCTTATGCCTGTATATATAGCTGCTCGAATCAAGGAGGACCACAAACATAACTAGGGTCCCAAAGTGCATGTGCAATCTCCTCCACTCCTTTCATATCTTCCACTAGAGTGTACTGGTGGTTGAAGTGATCTCATCCACTAGAGTCCACTAGTTGTTGGTGTACTCGCCACTCTAGTTAAATCTCCCTGGATTCAAGTTAACTCACGTTAACTTGAGTTCAGGCAGTGATCTCGACCACTCCTTTAGTACCTTCCACTAGAGTCCACTAGTGGTTGGTGTACTCGCCTCTCAAGTTATATATTCTTGGACTCAAGATAACTCATGTTAACTTTAGTTAGAATGCTCTAGAGCTCTTTGGGCAAAACTCTCTCCCCATGCTCCCCATGGGGGTTGAACCCACGATCTACTGCTTCAGAACCTTGAGAATTTACCACTATGCTAAATGGATTACTTGTTTACGAGAGCACATGAACTCATATGCTTAAGTCTAGTCTCTAGATCTTTGATCATATACGAGTGACCAAAAGGTGTCAGATTTCAGATCTCTGTGAACCAGTCGAGGCTTTGGATCATAGACTTACTTTATTACATTCTTTCCCCTTTGGGAAACATTTTTGTCCTTGAAATTAAAGCTATATATAAAAACCATAGGCAACCCCAGAGCCTCATGTTCTTGAACGAGAAGAACATGGTTATGTTCTAAAACTAGAAGAACATGTCACATCTCTATGGTGGGATCCCTGCCCAAATGATTCAAAACACTATCTTACTTTGCACTTTGATAAACTGGTCAGAGTACAAAGTAGTGAATGAATTATAAGGGTGGATCTAAAAACATCCTTAGCCTCTTCACTGTTTGTCAATGTGCGATCTAGGGACAATCATATGAAATGGATGGCTCTAATTACTAGTCCATTTCTAGGCATGACTAGTGCTACTTAGTAACTAAGGTGGGATTTTTATCCCAATCAAGACTTTGAGAACTCTTGATTCACTTGAATTTGATTTGGAAAACTTTAAATTTGGTTGCTCCAAACATCTAACTTGGATGTTTGTACAATGGTTAACTCCCAACCAACAGTTACTTGATTTCTTCACCCGACTTGAGGACTACTTTGTCCTAATGGGTTTGAAAATCCTATGTAAATTATAGGAGAAAGTTGTCCATTTACTTTGGGTCGACCGTACTATAACTTGACCAAGTCAAATTGAAAATGAAAATGATCTAACTTAGGACACTTTTCTCAAAGACTTTAGCTAAAAGTTATTGGGAATTGTCAATCTGATGAGCAATTCCTAACTTCTCTAGAGTATTCTAGACTCTAGAAGTTCATTTAGAGTTATGATAATAACTGGAAGCAAATCCAAATGAATAATTTAGTCTTGGACTTATCATCTTTTGAATATTGAATAAGTTCTTACAGAACATCTATCTAGGATATTTAATTTAGTCATATAGTTCCAATTGGCTAACCCTAGACTTCTGCGAAAGAAATCAAATATCATATCTGAGTCAATTCCAAAAGATTTGGAAAGTGGAAGGAAATAACTAAAACTCTATATAACTAATTCAAACTTCTAAGATATAACTTTCTATGAGTCAAATACTTGATGACCCAAGACCGATTCTCAAAAACATTCATAAAGTAAATCTAAACATCATCCAACCACAAGATACTAGTGTGGTATCCAACATTTGTGCGTTGACCCACTAAGGTTCTATTGATGCATTTGTACTCAAACAATGCTTCATTTGAGGCTAAGTTCATGCATATATTCAAATTTTATGATTGCTTACTAGGAATGCTATTCTTGTGCATTGCTTTGAGTCAAAGAATTGAATTTATCAAGTTACACTAGGAACATGTAGCTTGACTTAGTCATTCTATTCCTTAGTTGAAAGGATGTTTTCAATGTCAAAATCCAACTTCTTCAGAAAATTTTTAGATATTTTTGAATCAACAACACTTTATCTTGAACTATTCTAAGAAGATCTTGGAAGTTATTTACTTTGTATCTT
>CM035426.1:112795140-112797640 GCA_020310875.1 Ceratopteris richardii | reverse complement strand
CAAGAAATAGATGTGCCATCACTCTTGGTAGATAAATCGAGTAAAGCTCAATAAACTATCCTTGACATATACTAGCATGACCACTATACATGTTAGGGAAACAAAAAAGTGATATGTTTCATCCTTGATCATCACATGTTGAGCTTGATATCTCAACAGAATCCATATGAGTTTTTATTGTCGCAACCTTGATAGTACCTTACTCCTCTACCTATAAGCTTGCATCTTCCTCTTTATGAAGAATAAATGCTCCCTTGAACTTGACAAAGTCTTCATTTGAATGTCTTCCTTGCCTTCCTCTACCACTTCTCATCATCCCTAAGTCGATTTAATGTTTATGCAACTAGGTGATCATCATCTATATTGTGAAGACCTATGGATCCTAGTTCATCACTTACTTCCTTGATCTCTAGAATGTAATGATTGATGTTGCTATTAAGTCTCTTCCTCAAGTTATTGATTTCATTATTTAATTGAATCTCCCTAGCTTTGAAAGAGTATGGCCTCTCTAGGATTTTTGCACACTTTCATTGGAGTGTCCAAGTTTTGAATATTCCCTATCACTACATTACGACTATGCTAAGATAGGATAAAAGTAAACCTCTTATCTTTCTCATTCCTTTCTTTGAAGATCCTAAACTAATCAATAGTTGGATTATCCCCCAATCTAGGCTTGACATATGTTCCACTAATAAGCCCTCATAAACCCTTGCCCATGAGAAAGATAGACATTCTAAACCTCAATCAGTGATAATTATTCTTTTCAAGATCTTTAATATTCGTTCTATATTCTTACATGATGTACTCTAGTGCACTTTTCTAAGGCTTCTTGCCTCAAGAAGAGTGATGGCTAGTAAGAACGTTACCTTTGTACCTCACAAGTACCAAAACATATGGGTAAACTTCCCTTGCATTCTATGTATACCCTTGAACTAGAATCAGTAGCTCCTCTTCTTCGAAGGCCTCCAATAGCTCCTTTTGGTGCTCTTTGAATGTCTTTCTATGTTGAAATTCCTCTAACAACATCGATGGGAGAATGTACACCTTCCATATGCACTTTAAAGCATGAATGGCCAAGTATGTCCGCATATGCTTATGTTCACTCAAATCAATGATTCTGTAGGTTCTTATGAAATGAGCCCAAGCACTTTTAGTCACCTAGACTAGACTTCTACCTACCTAATGCAAGTTATCCCACTCAACTTGCTTCTATCTCTCTAAAAACCAATTCCTCCAAGACAAGATGATCACTACCTTCATTAGACATGCACACAAAGATCATTATTCACTTGAGACATATTTTCTCTCAAAATTTGTATCATTTAGAATTGAGCTTTGATTCAATTAGAAGACTACATTTGCTTTCAAACAAGACAAAGAGTACAAGAAATGGATACAATATGAATAAGCAACTCAAAGCTAACTAGCTCCTTGATAGAGAAAATAGAGTGTGAGTTATGACTACTCAAAGTATGAAGAAAATATCAAGCAAGCAAGTGCCTGCTTAGAAAGGAGTTTAATAACTTATTCGAAATCTAAAAGTGATATAATACGTGGGATTACCTCAAATTGATGTACATGATGTGTTTAAATGACTTGGAAAAGATTCACTAAGATATTGTTTCTCTAGAAAATAGGGTTCACCACACCTAAGTATGATAGGTAATTGATTCAGAGTTATGAGGGAGATTCAAAATCAAAATTTAATACATCAATACTCATGCTTGGCTCTTTTCACCATGATGCTCCAAGTGTCACCAAGTGAGAGGGTTCATTTGCTCCTAAAATTGGAGCTTGATTTTCAAAAAAAGTGTGATACGTGTATGAACACTTTTGTGTATGTGTGTTGCAAGAGATTCATCATATAGAAAGCTCTTGCGTTGAGGTCCCTATTGTCAATATTTTTCCCCATGTACTTTCCTTCTTTGGCCATGGTGTTATCTTCTCTCGTGTTTCATCTCCAATGAAAATTCATTACAAGGTTTTGTTGATAGTGCATCAGGAATCTTAATGTAATTTTTTTTTGCATGATTTCTTTTCTTAAACATGTTCTATTAATCATATTATAGACAAAAGTGAAAAAGAAGCCTATAGGATCTTGTATCCAAAAATTATACAAAGTTCACAAGAATAATAGTTACGGACTCTAGAACTTGACTATTTGGGAGTGTTGGAATCAAATGATTTCATGATTTTCATTGTCCTTACTAAGGAATCTGAAAGCACATCAAGCTTCTTGGTTAATTTGTAAGGGGATTTAGCATATGGCCTACCCCTAGCTGAAGTAGAATTTTATGAAGTAGAATTGTACAAAGAAATAACCTTATTTCAAAGTACATATGTATATTATTGTGCGATCTTTTGTATCCCACAAAGTTGGTGCACACAATAGCCCATAAACAAAAATAACTGAAAGTATATGGGTAGACCTATGTTGTGGGATTCGAACCCTAAACTAGTTGCCACATTCTCAAGATATTAGTCTCCATCGTAGCTTTTC
>CM035426.1:112755140-112787640 GCA_020310875.1 Ceratopteris richardii | reverse complement strand
GTACTCAAGAAGAAGGAGCAAGTAGGGAGCTCCAAGAAGTACATGTCAAATTTTCAAAAGGATCCCTATAAAAATAGTGATTTTCATCACTAAAATCCATTGTAAATACCATTTCATATTTTTGTAGCTCCATTTTTCTCAATCCAAGGAGTCCTCAAGCTTGAGGAGTATTACAAGTATCATCCTACCAATTTTCATGATTTTTAAACTTCGTTTGAGCCCTCAAATAAGCCCTGGAACCTATTTTTTAAGTAGACCGGACACTAGGTCTGGACAGGGCCAAAAGTAGTCAAAAAACTATAAAAAGAGCTAGAGAGATCATTTTTGAGGTTAGCTTGTTAGAGAGTTAGCTTGTTGTAGATTTCAGCTTTGTAATAGGTTTCTTTTGTAATCAAAGTCCTTCCATTGTTCCTCTCTTCGATCTTGCCTTGTGCACGTGTGTGAATGTGTGTGCATGCATGTGTGCTTTCACTCATGCACTTGTGCCTTCACTTTCTCATGGTCTTCATACCAGTCCTCACGTCTCCACTGATTGATAAGTAAAGGAGGTGATGCTTACGCTTAAGCTACACCAGACTGCATAAAAGCATCAAACATTTGATACCATTGACTAGGGGGACTATTTAAGTCCATATAAGCTATACTTCAACTTAAAAAGTAGGTTCTCTTGTCCAGGTAAATCTCTCGTTGTTGCACATAAATCTAACCTATAAGATCTCTATGCAAGAAAGTAGTTTTCACATCCATTTGTACTAGTTCTAAGTCCTCCATTGCAATGGTTCCAAGCAACATGCATAGTGTACTTATCTTCACTACTAGAGATAACATTTCCTTGAAATCAACACCATGTTGTTGCTTAAAACCCTTTGCAACTAGTCATGTCTTATACTTTGGAGAAGCACTATCCGATGTGAATTTCAACTTATATACCCATTTACATGATAAATCTCTCATGCCATTTGGCAAAGGTACCAAATCCCAAGTACCATTTGTCATATGGAAACATAGACTGAGGCATTGTGGGAATTGATGGATCAAGACAATCATAAATTGATGATTAAAAAGAGGATTTTATAATGAAGAATGAAGAAAAGGAGAAAGGATGAAGCATAAATTGAAGAGAAGGTTCAGAGAGAGATGGTCTGCAAACCCATGTATATTAATCTTGTAAATAGCTAATATACACTTTGTAATAGTGACAAATCTTGATATATACACCTAAATATATATAGATGTGTCATATAGGAGAGAAGAAGAATAGATGAATAGAGGAGGAATAGATGATGAATAAGTGAGTTTGTGTATGAGAATTATCAATTAGATGTATTTTCAAGAGAATAGAAGTTCTTTTTGAGAATTGCACCTTGCTCTTTCTTCAACTTCTCATTATGTGCTTAAACAATTGCAAAATCCTTTTGTATGTGTCTAAATCCATAGTTGATGCATCTATGATCAAGATTTGAGAGTCTAATTGTAATCAGGCTGAGAGAGTTGTGAGTAGGAACATTCATATGTATAAAAGTGATGAGAGACTTTTAGAACAAGCACAATCTCGATGGTCAAAGATCTGATCAGATCTCATTGAAAAGTATAATTTTTTACACAAATGACATTCAAAATCTAAGTTGGAAGGTAAGCCATCTATTTCTAAAAGTATTGGATTAAACGGGTTGTAGATTGAGAGAACCGTGTTTAAAGTTGCATATGTAAAAGTCGCTTGTAGAGAAAGCCTATTCTAGTGATAGGTTTACTTATTGAAGTAAATCTAATGTTTTGTAAGTTATTTTGAAGAACTTTCACTTGGAGTAGCTGCAACCAAACATTAAGAGAGTGTTGTATCAAAGTTTAATAGAAAACTTTAATCATTTTGTGAGTCAATGAGTGATTTTTGTGAAGTAGACTATTCTGCATGAAGCCATGTCTTACAGAAGAATTAAGTGTTCATAATTTGGTAAAGACTTCAAAAAATTGGTGCAATTTTTGTGTTATGCTTGACATAAAGGTATTCTAAACTCAATTATAGCTTGCTTTTGGAGATTAATCATCTCCATTAGTGGTATCAGAGCAGGTTCTATCAAAATTGAAGGAAAGGAGGACCTCGACTATTGCAAACATACAAAATTCAGCATCTGAAGATTCAAAAGGATAAAGTTGAAGGAAAGGCTAAAGGAAGACACATGAAAACAATCAAAATGATCAAAAGGAATAATACAAGTGAAGAAAGAATGGGAGATAGTCTTCATATTGAGAAATTGGATAGAGAAAACTATCTAGCTTGGTCCATGAGGATGGAATCTCATCTTATGAGAAAAGATCTAATGGGATACATCACATGAGAAGAAGAAAAGCTAGAATTTAAAGATCTTTGTATTCCTACTAGGGAGGAGCTTGGAGATTTGAAGGTTTGGATGAAGAAGGATGCTCAAGCAAGGAGCATTATCTATATGGCAGTGAACGATTAATTTCTTCCTCACATCAGAGGACTTGAAAGTGCAAATGATATATGGAATGCTTTGGAGGAGCATTTCCAGAATACAACAAAGTCAAGGAAGGCATCACTATGGGAAAAATTTACCACATTCAAGAAGAAGGCCTCACAATCATTATCTGATTATGTGACAAAGTCGAAAGACACTGCTAATTCTTTAGGTGTAGTTGATGAAGACATTGAAGAAGATAATTTGTTAAGACAAATTCTTATAGGTTTAAGAGGATATGAG
Source organism: Ceratopteris richardii (assembly GCA_020310875.1). Lineage (NCBI taxonomy): Eukaryota > Viridiplantae > Streptophyta > Polypodiopsida > Polypodiales > Pteridaceae > Ceratopteris > Ceratopteris richardii. The sequence goes on along the minus strand of CM035426.1, from coordinate 112,784,920 downwards.
AAGTGGAAGCCTTTCATATTGTCAATGAAACTTTCATTGGATCATTTTACTCTTGATTCGAATTAATTACTAGGTCATATGTTAACCTTTGAGCATGATATCAAAGGGGATATTGATAAGAGTGTAGATCAAGCAATGTATCCTAAGGATAAGAAGAAGGATAGCAAAGGGAAGCAACAATCAATTGAAGATGAAGGCACTCCAAGTCAAGCAAACTTCCTAAGAGGTAGAGGAAGTGGCAAAACTACAGGAAGAGGCAAAAACAACAAGGATAATATCAAAGCTTGTTGGATATGTGGTAAGACCAATCATCTAGCTCATGAATGTTGGCATAATAATCAAATCGCTAGTAATTATAAATAAGAATTTCAATCAAAGAGGTAGAGGTGGAAGAAATCAGAGAGGAAGTTTTAGATGTAGAGGTTGTAGAAATTTCTTTGGAAGGAATGGTGGAAGAAGCTTTCAAAACCAATCCTACAACAACACCTACTACAACTATGCATTAGATAAGAAAGAAGAGTCAACTCTAATCATGAATGCAACATGTGAAGTTCCAAAAGAAGACCAAAAGGTATTCTACATTGACTCAGGGTGTAGTAATCACCTGAGTGAGAACATTGCTTTGATGATTGATTTGGAAAATAAGATAATCAATCATATAGTTCAAATAGGTGACAATACAAACACAAGGTAAAGTATATTGGATTAGTGAAGGCTAAAGATGGGAGTACTCTTTGAGTAAGGTTCTCTGTGTTCTTACAATTCCAAAGAATTTGATCAGTGTAGGAAAAATTGTAGAAAAAGGATATGAAGTGAGGTTCACTAATGATGGAGTTTATGATGAAGACCCTAGCCAAGGGTATAAGCAAATTGTTACAGGGAAGAAAGAAGAAAGATTCTTCACATTGAAGGTAAAATGTAATGTTGGACATGCCTTGCTCACATATGGAGAGCAAAAGATATCTGAGTTGGATCTTTGGCACAATAGGCTTGGACACTTCAATGAAAGAGGTATTAAAGAGATGATTAATAATAGTTCAGTGCTTGGATTACCTAATGTTGCAGGTCAGTACATGACATATAGATGTGAAGCATGTCAATTAGGTAACGCTCACAAGCAATCATACAAGAAGAAAAGTTTCATGTATTCACAAAAACATGAATTGGTAGATAGAGATGTATGGGGTCCCTCAAAGGACTTTAGTGTAAATTTTTCTAGATATTATGAGATTTATGTTGATGATGCTACCAGGTGGATCACTATTTATGTGACCAAAGACAAGTTTTTAGCACATTTAAACATTATCATGTATATGCAGAAAGGGTTACATGAAGAAAATTGAAGAGATTAAGGTCAAATGGAGGGGGAGAGTATTTCACAAATGAATTAGTGATTATTTGTGGAATGCAGGTATAAAATGAAAAGTTATTTGCAAGTACTCTCCTCAACAAAATGGTGTAGCTGAAAGGAGAAATAGAACGCTTGTTGAGTTTGCAAGGTCAATGATGAAAGAGAAGAATTGTCCTAATTATTTGTGGGTTGAGGCTGTAAATACACTCACATACTTCGTTAATAGACTACCATGTAAAGATTTGCAAGGTATGACACCATATGAAGCTTTGTGGGGTGAGAGGCCTACATTAGGCCATTGCAAAGTATTTGGTTGCTTAGCCTATGCTTATGTCCCTCTCAATTAAAGCATATGTTAGAACCAAAAGCTGAAAAGTATGTGTTCATTGGTTATGATGATAAACAAATGGGATACATGTTGTGGAGTCCATCTACAAAGCAATTCCTTGTATCAAAGGATGTCACATTTGATGAGCAAGGTACTTGGTAGTCAGGTACAAATAGTGCTTGTGCAAGTCTTGAAGAAACATTGCACCAACGAAAGGTAAATCAAAGGTTTAAATTTCTAAGGAAGAAGAGAATGATGGTGCTGGTTGAAAATGAAGAATTGCCAAGGTTTGATCCAGAATTTGATGAACCAAAAACTTCAAGAAGTGGAGAACTCAGAAGGTCATCAAGGAACAAAAGGCAACGTATAAGGTATATCTATGCCACTTTTTTCTTGACAACTAAAGATTTTGCTTATATAGTGAAAGCAGATGAAGACCCATCCACATATAATGAAGCCAAAGGAAAGGAGAATTGGGAAAAATCTATGAAGGAAGAGCACAATGCACTAATTGAGAATGAGACTGGGGACTTGGTACACAAACCAAGTAATCAGAAGGTAATTGGATGTAAATGGGTCTACTTTCAGAAAATGGCTTGCTTCAGTTGAGACTCAAAAATGGAACTAATCTTAACGCTTTACGTTTAGATAATGGGGGTGAGTATACCTCACATGAATTCAGCATTTTCTCTCAAACTAGAGGGATTCATAGAGATTTTATAGCGTCTTATACCCCATTACAGAATGGTGTAGCTGAAAGGATGAATAGAACTATTCAAGATAGAGTAGTTTCTATGTTGCATCATGCAAACCTCTCACAAGGCTTTTGGGCAGAAGCAGTATTGACTACAGTTCATGTGATTAACCTTTCACCTAGTACTGCTAAAGGTCTAAAAGTGGCACAAGAGTTATGGACAGGGAAGCCACCATATTATGATCATCTTCGAGTTTTTGGGTGTGAAGCATGTGTTCATATACCCAAGAATCTTAGACAAAAGTTGGACCATAAGTCAAAGAAATGCATTTTTCTTGGATATGGTCGAGAAGGACAATTTGGATATCGCTTATGGGATCCTGAAACACTATCAGTGATGAAAAGTAGTGATGTCATTTTCAATGAGTCTAAGGTGCATAAATAACCCATTAAGGAGGTTGAAGTGAGAAGAGTGGTGTTTGAGGATACTAGTCCTCTAATAAGCATGCATAAAGATGTTGCACATAGGGATCTTCAAGAGAACGTCCATTCAGATCAGTATGCACATGTTCCTGTTCAGCATGCATTGAGACGTTTCACATGTGTCTCACATCCACCTGATAGATATGTTCCAGGTTCAGATTTTGTTATGCTAACAGATGCTGGTGAGCCTTCTTGCTACAAAGAGGCTATGCAGATAGAGGATCATATCAAGTGGGTGCGTTCCATGAAGAGTGAGTTAGATTCTATTCACGAGAATGGTACTTGGGATTTAGTACCTTTGCCAAAGGGCAAGAAAGCTTTACCATGTACATGGGTATATAAGCTGAAATTCACATTAGATAGTTGTTGTATAATTACATGGGTCTAAGGGGTAGAACCCTTGGGTTTCTAGGTGTGAATCCCTTTGGATTTATGGTTTATTTACCCCTTTTAGATGGGTCTTGAACCTTAGGGCTAATTCTCTAAGGTTGAGTACCTTAAGCTTGATTGGAAGCTTCTCCTAGCCACTTGGTTTGTACGTGAGAGCTTGGAGAGTCTTCTTTTAGAAGCCATGTGATTTCATGTGATTTCCTAAGCTTGGAAACCATGTGAATACCTTAGGGACCCATGTGAAGGAAGGTACACATGTCCTCTTGAGAAGGACTTACCCCCTTGGTCTTGGAGCTATATATTGGAGGGGTTGGTTGGTGTAGATCAATTTCTTGATCTATGTGCTCGATGTGGTGTGTCCTCTTAAGTGCAATATGCACTGTGGGTTGCAATTTGAAGACTCAATGGGGAAGGAAAATATCATATACAATGACTCAGTGAAATATGAAAAAGAACCTGAAATTATGAGTGAAATGAAAGGGAGAAGCTGAAATTATGAGTCTAACAGCTCAAAAGAAGATTATACAAATTCTGGGCAATCAGTAGGAGACATAAGCATACACCTTCACTCTAAAAGCTGCACTTCGATTCTCTAAACATACATGCTGAAGACTCTAGTCTTCCAACTAGCTGCTCACGAGAAGATTGGCCAATCACTCCTTGCCCACTACTCACTCAGAGTGCCAAGCTAGCTGATGCCAAATCTACCAAGTGGAGCACTAGTGGTAAACTAAGAGCTCTACACACACAAAAGAAGGCAAAGCTTCAGCTCTGCATTCCTTCCTCAAGTCTCTCTCTGAGCTTCTCTGTGAGCTTGTCTTCCCTCCTCCCCCCTTTGGCTGAAGGAGAGGTCTCCTTATATAGTTTTCCTGGAAGTGAAGGATAGCAAAAGGGGACAAAATTAGTTTCTTCTTTCGCAGGCTCTCTAACACTTTTGACAATTTTGGTACTTTGGAAGCTTCCTCTTGGTCCACTTTTCCTGCACCGACACTATCTTCCAAATTTTTGTATTCGGCACCGTCCACCGTCCATGAGTTCTCCGCATGCAAGAGGCTCAAAATTTAGACTATATGGAGATCTGGGAAATTTAGTCTCTTTTTCAAGTGAAAAAGTAGACTAACTCAAAAGTACACCCTTTGCTTAAAAATTAGACTACTTTTGAAGTAAGTAGACTAACTTCATAAAATTGGTGAACTTTTTGGGTAAGTCGACTAACTTGTAAAATTTGACTAAAAAAATAGACTATTTGGTTAACTTGAGAAAATTAGACAACTTAGAGATTGGTTTAAAAAATCAACTATTTGGTCAACTTAGGAAAATCGACTAATTGGATAACTTAGGAAAATCGACTAATTGGACAACTTAGGGAAAATCGACTAATTGGTCAACTTAGGAAAATTAGACAACTGGGAGAATTAGACGACTTGGGAAAATAGGTGAAGTGGGAATTTAGACAACTTGGGAAAATAGGTGAAATAGGAATTTGGGCAACTTGGGAAAAGAGGTGAAATGGGAAAATAGGCAACTTGGGAAAATAGGTGAAATGGGAATTTAGTCAACTTGGGAAAAGAGGTGAAATGGGAAATTTGGCCTTCTTCATGAGCCGGATCCTCCTTCCATTTTCTTGCTCTTCGCTTCTTCTCCTTCTCCTTTTGTTCGAAATCGAGGTAACTTGCCTTGTGCATGGCTTCTGCATCTTGAAAAGCAAAACAAAATATATTTTTAAGGGTGTATCAAAGTACCCCGCTACAGGTTGCCCACCACTTAGACATTCTCCGTCCTCGGAGAAAATATGGATGTCTTTTCTTTCTTTTCTCTCTCTTTCTTTTTTTTTCCCTTTTGTCTCTTTTCTTTTCTTCCTCTTCTTTTTTTTTCATCTTTTCTTTTTCTTTCTTTTTTTTTCTTCTCTCTTCTTTTTTTTTTGGTGAAAGAATATAAGTGAGAGATAATACGGAAAAAGGAAGACATTTGCAAGTAAAATGCATACATGCTTCTTACAAAAGGAAGTAACTAGACAAAAAGATGGCGGATACAAAGTAAAAAGAAACATCTAATGCTATCCACTTCCATTCCTAACTAGGGTGTGTTTTGGGCCGCCATAAAGAGAGTTTTTGCCTTGTCATGGATGTCCTTATAGAACGTTGCTTCCCTCCTCAACTTCTCGTTCTCCCCTTTGAGTTCCTGGTTGTTCTTCTCTAGTTGCTTGTTCTTGTCTTCTAAGTCTGCGATCCGTCTGTGAAGCTGAAGTACTTGTTGGTTTGCCTCCCCCATAAATGAGGAGATCCCTTTGTGATAGTCATGGAGTAGTGAGAGAGATTCTAATGTGTTTCTTGCATGAAGGTTTGCTATATGGATGTTTTCTAATGCCGAAAGTGCATAAGTGGACGAACAAGGTGCGAGTGGAGGTGTGCTAGAATGCATGGGTTGGGTGGAGGTGGAGTGCATATGTGAACTGGAAGGGGTAACTAAGATGGTGGGAGCAGGTGAACTTGGTGATGGCATAGGAGGAGGTATGGGAGGTATGGGGATAGGTGGGACATGGATAGGTGTATGATGAGGTTGGATTGAAGGTGACATACGTGGTGAAGGAATGTGGATAGGAGATGATGCATGTGGAGTGGAAATAGGAGGAGATGGTGGTGGTGTGGGTGGATTATATGAAGCACTATGGTGAGTGTGAGCCTGAGGATTGGGAGTCTTTTTCCATGCATATGTTCGTGAAGAGGAAGGGGGATGAGTACCTTTTGCTGCAACATAACCTTGATCACCAATTGGAAGGGCTCGGATGTCTCCTAATGCATCACCTTTTACTCGTGCTCATTTTTACCGGGAGCTTCTTTCTGACAGGAGTGGATGTATTGCGCTTCATGGAAGATGGTTGCCCCACCTTCTTTGGTATTTTCGTAAGTCTCGATGGTAAATCCTTTAGCCACAAGAGTATCACAGAAGAGTAGACATGAAATTTCTTTGCGTCTTTTTGTACCTATACTGTATATCTTTTCCTTTTTTCCATGATGGATGCCCATATTAGCTGATGAAAGGGATATGGACGCACCCAGGCAAGACATAAAAGCGCGTCACAAGCAGCCACATTGTTGAACGGGAACTTGGATCCGACCCTTCTTAAGAGGATAAAATACTGACATGCACATAAGATGTGATAGTACCTTTCTGAGAGATCGTTGGCGGTGAACAACTTTGCACATTCCTCACATACCTTGCTTGCGTCGACTCCTGAGTATGATCTCCCGGGCAGAAGCCTTTCTGACTCTTTCATCCCCACAACCTTGTTTAGCATTTTCTTGGTAAGCGTTCCTGCACTAAAGTGAGGGAAAGACTCGAAGAAGTCAATCACCTCGTCCGTTGCAATATCTTTGGTAAGGGATACTTTGGCAATCTCTGTGAGGTGCATGGTGTGCAATTCATCTGCTGTGAAGATCATTTCCAAAGATGCTGGTGGAAGAGCATCGTGGGCGATCAAAGTGAGTGAGTCTTCTCCATCACTTGAGGACTGGGCTGAATCGACATCTTGCTGGTATGGTTGATCATCGGAGTCATTGCTTCCCATTGAGTTTCTTGAAGATGATGAATGTGACATGATACTTTGTGATTGGGTGCTCTTTTTCTTTTTGGTAAATGCTCACGCTACCTTGCAAGTTCCTGAATTTTACCTAGCATAAGCTGATGCTTTTCTTTTTTTCAAAATCACGAGCAACACACACCAACAACTCCTGCTGCCTAAGGTCAGTTCTCAGCAGCCAATAGCAGCCAACGGTCTTCTGATTCAATTTCCAGCAGCCAACATTCAATTTCTGTAGATAGATCGCAGGTTCCTCTTAGAAGCTTGGATCATCAATTGATGAGAAGCTTGGATCAGCAGCGATCAACTGAGCACAAAGCGGGACGTGAGGGGCAAATCGGGCAAATCGGCAGATCACGAAGGGTAGAATCGCAGATGTGAGGGCAGATCGGCAATGAGCAGCTCAAAAAAATCGATTGACCAAAATTTATGCTATTAACGTGACCAAGGCAAATCAACTTTCCTCAAAAAGTTGTTCTAGCACTTTCAAATCGACTCATAAGAAAAGAAATCGACTTTTTCTTAACACTCACCATTTCAAAGGAGAAATCGACCTTTTTGGGTTTAAAAAAAATCGACTTTTTTAAGTAGAAAATCGACTTTTTTTGAAAAATCGACTTTTTTAAGTAAAAAATCGACTTTTTAGTAAAAATCGACCTTTTTTGAAAATCGAATTTTTTTTTAAATCGACTTTTTTTTAAAAGTAAAAATCGACTTTTTTTTTTTGGGAAATCGACTTTTTAAAAAATCGACTTTGTTTTTTCTTAAAGTAAAAAATCAAAAAGTAAAAAATCGACCTCTGTTAAAAAAAATCGACCCTTTTTTTTGCAAAAAAAATTCGACCTTTCGTAAAAAAATTTGGCTAAAAAAAAAATCGACTTTTTTTTTGGTGGGAAAAACATAAAAATTGACACCAATCAAAAAAGAATTGACTCCAATTCAGATGTCAAAAAGTACTTATGCATGTGGTCGAGAGATCTAGTGGATGGAGATGATGGGTTTTATTGATGGGGACTATAGTAAGTGTAATAGAGCATCAAGTCGGGACATGGTATTTACAGAGTTCCTATAGTAGTGATTCACTATCTCATTTTGTTTCTTGGTAGGGTTTGAGACGTGAACGGTTCACCAAAGGAATTTGGGTCCCTTCAAGAGTAGAGAGACGTACCGCACCTTGGGGAAAGATCTCTTTTACCTTGTAAGGACCTGTCCATCCAGTGGATAACTTCTTTTCCTTCCTGTTGTACAACCTTGGTTGATATAGCAGGACCAATGATCCTTCCTTGACTTCTGTTTTCCACAGATTTCGGTCGTGCCATGCTTTCCGCTTCATCTGCTCTTTCTCGAGAGTTGAATCTGCTATTGTACTTTTTTCCTCCAGTTGATGTAATCTATTTATATTGATTTTACTCATGACTTGCAAATTATCAATCTTTGGATGTCCCACTCTCCTTGATCCTTTTAGAAATTCTAATGGAGCTATTGCTTCAAGACCATATACTAACTGGAAGGGAGTATGTTTCGTGGTTACCTTGAATGTCGTCCTGTATGCCCATACCACACCTAGGTAGGTAGTGCCCCATGTCAAGGGATGGAGATAGCACATTTTCCTCAAGAGCGAGATGAGTACCTTGTTGGTGCTTTCCGCCTGACCGTTGGCTCGTGGGTGATAAGCACATGATTTTTTGTGGAAAATTTTGTACTTCACAAATATTTCAGTTAGGGTTTTGTTGATAAAATGAGATCCTTGGTCACTTGTAACTTCAATTGGACAGCCATACCTGCAAAAAATATTCTCATACAAGAAAGAGGCTACCGTATGAGAAGTGCAATCCTTTGTCGCCAGGGCTTCTGCCCATTTGGTGGCGTAATTAGTGGCTACCAACAAGTACTTCACATTCGCAGAAGAAGTGATGGGATAGATTGGTCCCACAAAATCTAATCCCCATTTTTCAAATGGTCTCCATGATAAAGAAATTTGCAAGGGTTGGTTGTTGAGCTTACTTGGATTTGGTGCACAACGCTGGCAAGTGTCGCATGTCTTTGCATATTCTGTTGCATCCCCAAAAAGATAAGGCCACCATAATCCTACATGTAAAATCCGATGTGTTGTAATGTGACCTGGATAATGGCATGCAGCTGTTCCTCCATGGGCTTCCTCTAGTATCTGCTATAATTCATGTGGTAGGACGCATCTCCTATAGACCCCGTCATATCCTACTCGGAAAAGAGTGTTTTGAACAATTGAAAAATTCTTACTTTTTAGGAGCAATCTTCTTCGTTCGAGTGGTGTGAGGTTAGGTGGGCAGGTTCCCGTGGTTAACAAATAATGAACGTCCTGGTACCAAGTAGGGTAAGTGCTTACTTGAAATAAAGATTGATCTGGGAGGTTGTCTTCTATGCCTGTAACTGGTTCCGGATGTCCTCTAATCCTTGAAAGGTGATCTGCCATCACATGGTGCTTCCCCGATCGTTGAACTAGATCGAAGTTGAATTCTTGGAATAAGAGTAGCCACCTCCACACTCTTCCATAGATGTTCGTCTTGTTTAGCAAATATTTGATTGCCTGATGGTCGGTGATGACTGTGAAGTGAATTCCCAACAAATAATGACGGAACTTCTTGAGGGCGAAAACAATAGCGAGTGCTTCTCTTTCAGTAGTACTATAGTTGCGCTCTGCTTTGGTTAAGATTCTGCTAGCATAGTAAATGGGTCGGTCAAGTTTATGTTCTTTGCTAGGTTGTGTGAGTATGGCTCCTACCGCTATAGAACTTGCATCCACATGAACGTGGAAGGTAGCATTCCAATCTGGTGCTACTAAAATAGGTGCATTGATAAGTTTGGTTTTTAGAAGGGTAAATGCATTGTCTTCTACTTCAGTCCAGTGAAAGGGTACCATTTTGCTAACGAGCCTAGAGAGGGGCTTGGTTATCTCAACATACATTTTTATGAACTTGCGGTGATAGCCGGTATGTCCTAAGAAACTCTGGATTTCTTTTGCATTAATTGGTTTGGGCATATGAAGTATTGCTTTGATTTTGTCAGGATCGGGAGCCATACCTTTTGCTGAGACTATGTGACCCAAGAGTGTTCCTTCTGTCACCAAAAAGTGACATTTGTTTGGATTGAATTTCAATTTGGCTTCTCTACAAGCACTAAAAACCTGTTCCAATTGCCAAAGATGATCAGTGAAGTTTTCTATTGGAGTAGAACATCCAGTGCCTGAAAAGGTGGAGAAGTCGTCCATAAAGATTCTCAGGAATTTTGGCAACAACGATCGGAAGATTGAGTAAACCACTCGATTAAAAGAGGCAGGAGCATTGCATAATCCAAAAGCCATCTTAGTGTATACATACGTATCCCATGGAGTTACAAATGCAGTTTTAGCTTGGTCCTTTGGATGGATGAACACTTGGTTGTATCCGCTAAATCCATCCATGAAACTATATAAAACATGACCAGCCACGTCTTCCAGAACTTGTTCTAAAAATGGGGTTGGAAACCCATCGGAATTGTAACCTTGTTGAGAGCCCGAAAATCGACACAAACGCGTATCTTGTTGGATTGCTTCTTTTGGACTATTACCATTGATGATAACCATTCCGAATGCTCCACTGGGACAATGATCCTTGCATCCTCTAGATTTTCTATTTCTTTTTTGACCGCTTCTGCATACCTTGGATTAAGTCGATAAATCCTTCCTCTTACTGGCTTAGCATCATGAATCAATGGAATAGAATGCTCTCCAAGATGAACCGGAATTCCTTCTAAGTCATGGTAACTCCATGCAAACACATCCTTGAAGTTTTGCATGAAAGTGGTTACCTGATGGAGCAAGGACGGATGATCCCAAAGCCATGTTGCGAGTAAGATTGGTTGTGAATGCCCCTCGATTCCAAGATTGACTTGTCTTACAGGTTGAGAGGTCATGGCTGATTCTTCGTTTTGTTCTTCAAAAATACATTGTGGATAGGCCGGTCATTCCTCTATGTTGATTTTGGATTCCTTTTCTTGCATCCATGAAGGTGAAAGCTCTTTCATCCACGGTATGTCGGATGGTATCGGTAAGTCGTCTATTGAAGCTCTTTTCTCCTTTCCTTGGGTCAAATCCTTTGAGATTCCTTTCTTTCCTCTCCTCAAGTCCATGACAGGTTCTCCCAGCCGAAGAGGTTCTACTTGTTCAGAGTCTCCTTCACAAATAGATATGCCATAACAGGGAAAGGCTTCCATCCATTCCAAAAGATCTTGGTCATCGTTTATTTCAATTTCATTACATGCTTCCGCGATAGGAATGTGTTGTTCTTCGAGAATAGTGAAAGAATGAGCATTACCTCCATGAGATCCTTTCGGATCTAAGTGTACTTGTTTTTGTACTTTCCCTGGCAAGTTAACTAAAATAGTGTCATTTCCCCAATCATGCATGGCTTGGATGTGCCTTAGCCATGGCCTCCCTATGAGTAAAGGAAAGCCTCCATTGACCTGCGATAAATTTAACACTACAAAATCTAGAAAGAATGTCAGCCCGTCCATCTCTACCGGTACCTTTTCTACAATACCAAGAGGTTTAACTTGACTTTGGTCAGCCAAGGTTATTGTGAACTTTGCTTCACCTGAAAGTTGGAATCCAAGTGATTTGAGGGTAAAATCTGGCGTGAGATTTATGCCTGAACCTCCATCGATTATTACTCCATTCATAGTTATTCCATATATAGTGACTGATAGACATGGACTCCTGAAGTCGGTTAGAGAGTTGGTTGATACCTTTGTGAAGTTCTTGGAAATCGAAGCTTTCATCAGGTTCGTTGGAGTGTGCCCACCACTTATTGCAAGCATTGTCGGAGGAGAAAATGTCTCTATGATCCCTATAACATCACTTCTAAATCTTTCATCCATTCTTAATAGATCATATAATGATACCTGCTGGAAGGTGTTCTTTAATATTTCTTCCGTCTTGATGATGGATGGTATTGGCGAAGGTAGAGGAGGCTCGTTACCTGAATGGAGTTCCCTCATCGTTTCTTAAAAAAATTTGTCTATTTCCTGCAAAATTTCAAAATTTTTTGTACCTGAGTCTTTTTCTTGGAGGACCCTTGCTTCTGCTTTCTTTTTCTGGGCTCTAGTCTGCACTCCTTGTTCTTGATCCATTTTGTGCAACGCCACCACTCTAGCTTCTGGGCTTGAGCTGAAGGATGGGCTTGCATTGAGTTCTTGATTTCCTTCTTCTCTCAGTTGTGAATCAGGTTCTAACTCTAGAGCATACCTTGGGGTTTCTGTTTCTGGACCATGATTGTGTAGGGAAACATCTCCATGAAGTTGACCAAGATCACTTAATGGAGTGGCATGAATCTGGGCAAAAGAGTCGATTTCAAAAAATAGTCTATTTTCCTGAATTGAGTCATCCTGGGAAAATAAGTCGACTTCAAAAATTTGACCTTTTTGAAGTAGACTATTTTTAAAAGTTTGGGCAACTTCAAGTTGACCATTTTCCAAAAATTGGTCTACTTTGTGAACGTGATCATTTTTACAAAATTGGTCAAATCTTTTAGTCACTTTCTCCTCTTTTAAGTCGACTTGCTGAACTTTACAAAATTGGTCAAATTTTTTAGTCACTTGCTCCTCTTTTAAGTCGACTTGCTGAACTCGACCATTTTTAAAGAATGAGTCAACTTTTTTAGGTGAAACAAATTGTCCATATTCCCCAGGGGCATCACACCCATTCGAGTCCTCTTTCTCAGATAAGTATCGCCGTGAGTGTACAGGAGAAAATTGGGTACCTGGATATTTAAGAGTGCTGCTCTCTTCTTTCTCACTTGAAGGAATTGCTGGTTGCTTTCCCTTATGGACAGAGATAACATTGACTTGGTAGGATGGAGCTGATCCGCTTGTAGAAGCCTTCTGCTTCGGACAATCCTTCGAATAATGATCCATTGTATCCAAGCAAAACCTGCATGGTGGAGACCCTTCTGGGAGAGAGCATTTTCCTTGAAATTGCCCATATTCGCCACATTTGTAGCACATGATAGGACGAGCTGGTCTTCTAAATGGAGGTTTTCGTTCGTTAGAGGAGTTACCTGAGGAGTGGTATACATGCTTTCGACTTGAAATCTTGGAGTTGGTAATAGGGGCTAATGTACGGATACACTTGATGATGCCCAATTCGCTTGCATCCCCTTGAGAAAATAGCAATCTCTTGCTTCATGGCCTGGTTTTCCACAAAATTGACACACCAATCTCTCCGGACAATCTTGAGAAGAATGTCCTGATTTCTTACATAAGGTGCACCAAATCGATGTTTTTACCTCTTTTTGCATTCTAAGCTCCTCCAATTCTTGTCGTAGTAGAGCTAGCGCTTCATCCCTTCCTTGCCAAGCAACTTTTTCCTCTTGCAAGGTCTTTTGTAACTTCAAGGCTTCTAACTCTCTTCTTAGTTGTGCAAGAGGATCACTTGTGAATTCATCTGTACCTTCGTGTTCCTTGAACTGGACTCTTGCTGCTTCGATCCTTGAGGCTACAGCTTCGAATTCCTCCAATGATGCATCAGCTTGTAGCAACTCTCTAAGCTTTTGCTGAGAAGTTTTTGGTAGAGCCTTCTCTACCCATTTCTTGACTAGAAAATCCCCAGGATTGTGAGGAAGACGAGAAACTAATGACTTCACTCTGGTCATTAATTCAGAGAATGCTTCTCCTTTTTGTAGTTTCAGATTTTCTAATTGATCAAGAATGCATTCTGTGGAGTTACCTGGGGTAAACGTAGTAGTGAAGGCAGTTTTGAGGGCATCCCAGGTGGTGAAGTATGCTTCATCATGTTGATTGTACCATCGATCCGCGAGCCCTTCAAGAGTGGCCAGAAACAAAGCAAGGAAGGCATCTTCTCGCTGACGTAAACCCCTACTCTTACATAGGGAAAGAAACCTCCTGACGTGATCATACACATCCTCATGAGGGGCTGCCTTGAAGGAAGGAAATTTGATGTTGATCCGAGAGAGCAAGTTAGTCAAGTCGTCCCCCATTGCTGCCATGTCCGTTGGAGGCGTTGAGTGCCGATCCGAGATGCCTCCCGACGATGATGCGTCAGGAAATGGAAATGGAAGTGGTGGAGCTCTAGGAGGGATGTAGTGTAATCTTTTCCGTTGATAACTCTTTATGGGAGTCTTTACGGGACTAAGGGATCCTTCCTTATGACTGGAGCGAGTATGAGTCATAGACTATCGGTCTAACGCTCTTCATGAACTCGATACTTCTAAAGGCTGAACTTTTACAAGTTCAAATTGCAATCCATGTCCCACCGGGCGTGCCAAAATGAACACCTGTAGATCACTTTCTTGATCTATGTGCTCGATGTGGTGTGTCCTCTTAAGTGCAATATGCACTATGGGTTGCAATTTGAAGACTCAATGGGGAAGGAAAATATCATATACAATGACTCAGTGAAATATGAAAAAGAACCTGAAATTATGAGTGAAATGAAAGGGAGAAGCTGAAATTATGAGTCTAACAACTCAAAAGAAGATTATACAAATTCTGGGCAATCAGTAGGAGACATAAGCATACACCTTCACTCTAAAAGCTGCACTTCGATTCTCTAAACATACATGCTGAAGACTCTAGTCTTCCAACTAGCTGCTCACGAGAAGATTGGCCAATCACACCTTGCCCACTACTCACTCAGAGTGCCAAGCTAGCTGATGCCAAATCTACCAAGTGGAGCACTAGTGGTAAACTAAGAGCTCTACACACACAAAAGAAGGCAAAGCTTCAGCTCTGCATTCCTTCCTCAAGTCTCTCTCTGAGCTTCTCTGTGAGCTTGTCTTCCCTCCTCCCCCCTTTTGCTGAAGGAGAGGTCTCCTTATATAGTTTTCCTGGAAGTGAAGGATAGCAAAAGGGGACAAAATTAGTTTCTTCTTTGGCAGGCTCTCTGACACTTTTGACAATTTTGGTACTTTGGAAGCTTCCTCTTGGTCCACTTTTCCTGCGCCGACACTATCTTCCAAATTTTTGTATTCGGCACCGTCCACCGTCCATGAGTTCTCCGCATGCAAGAGGCTCAAAATTTAGACTATATGGAGATCTGGGAAATTTAGCCTCTTTTTCAAGTGAAAAAGTAGACTAACTCAAAAGTACACCCTTTTCTTAAAAATTATACTACTTTTGAAGTAAGTAGACTAACTTCATAAAATTGGTGAACTTTTTGGGTAAGTCGACTAACTTGTAAAATTTGACTAAAAAAATAGACTATTTGGTTAACTTGGGAAAATTAGACAACTTAGAGATTGGTTAAAAAAATCGACTATTTTGTCAACTTAGGAAAATCGACTAATTGGACAACTTAGGAAAATCGACTAATTGGACAACTTAGGGAAAATCGACTAATTGGTCAACTTAGGAAAATTAGACAACTGGGAGAATTAGACGACTTGGGAAAATAGGTGAAATGGGAATTTAGAAAACTTGGGAAAATAGGTGAAATAGGAATTTGGGCAACTTGGGAAAAGAGGTGAAATGGGAATTAGTCAATTAGGAAAAATAGGTGAAATGGGAAAATAGGCAACTTGGGAAAATAGGTGAAATGGGAATTTAGTCAACTTAGGAAAAGAGGTGAAATGGGAAATTTGGCCTTCTTTGTGAGCCGGATCCTCCTTCCATTTTCTTGCTCTTCGCTTCTTCTCCTTCTCCTTTTGTTCGAAATCGAGGTAACTTGCCTTGTGCTTGGCTTCTGCATCTTGAAAAGCAAAACAAAATATATTTTTAAGGGTGTATCAAAGTACCCCGCTATAGTTGGGTGGAAAGACATCTCTCTTCCTAGTGTGTGGCCTTGCTAGTTAGTCTTAGTTCAATTGTGTGAAGGCTATGGAGCTCTCACACAACAGTGGTATCAGAGCCCTTAGGTTGAGATCTATGGAGACTTTTATCTTTATTGCTTTGCTTGTAAGCTCTTTTTGAGCTGCGTCGAAATTGCATTACTGTAGCACTTCTTCATCTCTGTCAAAGTACGCCTCACCGTATGCAGTCTTTGCTACTTGGTTTGATTAGCCAAAATGATTCTGCGCACGCTTTGTAGAATACGAGATTCGATCCCTTGTCATGAGGAAGGCATACTATTATCAACATGCCATGCGCTTTTCTTGGCCAGCGGCTGTGGTGAGGAAGATCATGCTGTAGTAGAGGCTGATAACCACGCTATCCTCTCGGTCAGTTCTGGGGACACATACTCTATGCCTTCGGTTCCAAACCCTCCTGTGCTGCCACAATAGCTTTCTCCGTCGAAGCTGTCGACTGAACCTTGTAGTTCTTGTTCTTCTCCATGCCTGCGCCTACTATCTCCAGTGATGAGATAATATCTACTTTTGTCAGATTTTCTTCTTCTGCAACCAACTAAAGCTACAAGCATCAGAACCTTCCATAGTTGAGAGATTATAATTGGGTTTTCATGTCGAAAACTCCTCACATCTTCTACAGTTCGTACGTGATAGTAGATTGATGCAGTCGTAGGATCGTTCTGCTAACTCACCTTATCATCCAGATGGGTTGAAACACTCTGTCTATTTTTCATTGCGATGCAGTTTCGTTCAAGATCTTGAGAGAACCATCATGAATCTCAGATGGTTCGCCTCCCTCGTAAGTAGATGTTAGAGGGATATGTTGAGGCGACAGGGGGGGCCATAGTGAGTAGTCCGAATGATTGAAGATCGGGGGCACGAATGCCTCTGCATCGTGCTGCAACAGCTGCGACAAGAGTGATGATTCGACACTATTATCTAGGAGTGACATAAAGGTGCTTTTAGCCTCAGGATGGGAGCCTCCAATATTGATTGCGACCAAGGCCTCGTTTGATTCCTGGCATGTATTTTCTTCATCTGCAGCAAGAAAGGATCGAGAACGAAGAGGTGTTGCTTCCCGGCAATGTTCCTCTTCTTCCGCCACCTTTTGTTACTGCGAGGCACAGTAGCGGGCTAAGCATTAGGGGAAAAAATGAACCCCAGATGAGCCTTTTAGATTAAGGGCTGATTAGTGACCCACCAATGAGAAGAGAGCAGTGGCCATAGTCTAGTTTCTTAATCTACTACACTAGGCCTAGGTTTCTCTTGTTTTGTTCTGGTCAAAGCCTTCAAAACAGCTACGAAATGGCAGATTTTCGAACATGAGTGGTATGGGAGACAAAAGGATTCATTTTCAGCCATTAGGTCTCACAAAGATCCAACGTAGCATGTAGATTTGCAAATGTCAAGGGAGGAAGAGATCTTGGCCCTTGGATAGATAGTAAATCGTGTGGTTTTTTATTATATCTGTTGGGGAACCGTGCCTCCTTATATCCACCCTTGGATTGGAATGGAATCAGACGGTCCACATGGGCCTTTGTTTGGATTAGGCACCTTTCTTTCATAGCCGTTGGATCTGAGTCTCATCCTAAGGCTCCAAATGCTTCCTCCCATGAGAAAAAGCGCGTTTTGATATCTTCCATTGGATCTACATAAGATTGGATGGCGCATAGTCTTGCAGAGGGGAGATCAGCCCCATTCACGCTCCATCCTTGGAATTGGGATGAATCCAATGGTTTAAATCCTTGCAAAGATTGGTGCACGCTCCTCTTCAATGCTTTGTCCCCACGTTCCACGAAAATGGATAGATGCCATTGTTTTTAAATGATCGAAGGGCTAAGATTTATCTTCTTTTTCTATTTGAAAATGAGAGTCTATGAAATAATATTTTATTTATGAATACCACTAGTGGTTTAGGATTTCCCCTTAATCACCCACAAGATTAATTTTAATCCCTAAAAATTAGGGATCCTTACAAGGCCCATCCGGGGTTCGCTTTTTCCCCTAATGGCGGGAGAAATGAGATGAAGAGCACACCTCTAGCTCCTATTCGACAATTTTTTATGGATGCATGGAGTTTCCCATTATTTCTCTGCATTAGAAATCCGAGAAGATAAGTTTATACATTTTTTAATCTCATTTTACATATTGCATATGGGTTTACTTGTTATAATGTTGCTCATATGAGCTATTTTTTTTATTACATGTGAATAAACCCACTAATGTGTAGTTTCATTGTAAGGTATTTTGAAAGGCGTGAGAGAAACTATGGAATGAAGTTCCATGGGACAAAATTCAAAGGCAGAATAGACTCTTCACCAAGATCATGGAAAGAATAGGGTTAAAGAGTTAGTTATTTTCTTCTCTCATGAATTCCGTGAGCTTTTATACATGAATGAGTCGATATTTTATACATAAATCTCTTTTGCATGAAGATCAGCTTTACATGCTAGTACATATAGTTAGGAGGGCATGGTTCTTTTTGAAAGGTTCCTTTGCCAAGGATATTGGAGGCATGCGCATGACATCCATTAACTATGCATATAGATTTTACCCCTTAAAATGCATGCATAAATGCATGATTACAAAGGGAAATCCACACATATGGGCACACAAGTAAGTATCAAAATGCCTAAGAAGGAATCCAATGATGGACAAAGATGGGATGGCCGAAGCCTACTTCATCATCATGGGAACACTCAAATAAAACCAAGGGATGGACAAAGCTTAATTTCCAGGTAAATATTTGCACCTTTTTCTTTTCTTTGCAAATTAAAGAACATACAATGCATGTCATAATAGACATGACTCAGAAGTGGATGCATAGATTTAGGTGGCCCAGTTTTTGTGGTCACATCGACAATCAATCATGGAAATAAGTTGCACTATGCATCAAGTTCATTGCTTTGAAAAGAAGTATTGGAGGTGCATTAAAACGGTCGTGGTTAGGAAGAATGCATCTAATGCATTGTTGAAACTCGCATATACTAAGTTTCATGGAAATTTTGCACCATGTGTTCGATGAACAAAGTTCTGAATTGGAACTTTTGCATGCTTTAGGGGTTCAACTTCTCAACCTTATGCATGCAACACCTTTTCCAATAAAGGTGTAAATGTTTTGGCATACACTAAACTATGCATTTGGAATATATTACATGGGTTTTTGAGTAAAGAGGGAGATTAAGTTCTTGAAGTTAAGTAGGATTTGATTTTATTAGTTTCTAGAAGAATGGTGATAAGGCCAATTGGTCACTATAAACCATTTAATTCCTTTGAGTTTGGCTTAGTCCAAATAATCCTAACTTCTTGAACTACCTTAAAACTAAAAATCCCTCTTATGGAAGTTTAAATTCCATAAAAACCTATGGCATGCCTGATCAGCAAGGCCATAGACTTAAGATAGTAATACAAAAATTTTCTCTCTTAAAACCATGATAAGATGGTGGTAACTTAGAGCACTATGTTCTCAAGGTTCCAAGGAAGAGAAAATATGATACAACAAAATCTTAGTATTGGAAGATGAAAGTATTAATGCTTTTGTTTAAGAAAGTTCTTTGTTTGAAAGAACTTAAGAACTATTTGGATCCTTACATTATTCTTCCAAGCAAATGCAAGGCATGAAGAGAAGGTAAAACTCAAGGGTTGTAATAAACCCTAAGTACCATTTTCCAATTTCTTAGAAATAAAGGACTATATAGTAAATGGAATTACCATCTACTTCAACATAGAGATTAGATTGGCAAATCAATTATTCTTTCTCAGATTACTCATAAGAGATGATATCTAGTTGAGATATAAACTAGCTCTATCATCAAGTGACACAAAAGGGATCTTGTAGAGTATATATGAATCAAGGTATAATTGAAAAGCCAATTTTTTGAGACTTGGTAAGTGGAAAATCCACTATAGCATAGGAAATACATATAATCTACAGTGGAAATAACACTTACAAGTCCAAGAAGTAATAGATTTGACTTGATTAGAAGAAGGTTTGATCCCAAAACTCAAGGTAAAGTTAGCTTTACTAAAGTGGAAGTGTAAGCCGAATGGTATGGGACATCTAGGTTTACACTACCACTTAAGCAAATTTGGTGGTATGGGACATCGAATTTATGGGTAATCTCAACTTGAACTTTGGGAAATTTGTTCTGAGAAAGCAAGAAGCTCTGAATAGTTCTTTTAACCAGGGAGAACAATAAAAGATTGAAAATAAAGTCTTTCAAATTCTATTGAAAGAACACAATTTTCAATATACCCTCAAGTAGTTTTCGAGGACGAAAACTCTTAAGGAGGGGAGAAAGTCTCCAAGAACTTGTATCTTATGCCTTAAAAAAGACCAAATAAGGTATTGCAAGGTAAAAGATATGCAAGAAATAGATAAAGTTGAAGTACTTCCTCGTATTCTAGTACTTCATATATGTTTCATTACATCTTCCAACTAAATGAAGTTCTCAAAGATTGGGAATTCTCAAAGAACCCCAATGCAAGAGAAGGCTTGCATACACCATAAGGATTGTTCCTAAGTGGGTTAGGAAAAGAAGTTGGATGAGCTATAAAGCATAATCTATCTTGATGCTTCATGGGGATAACATAACATACGTTATAGATTCTGATAGTATAGACCTAAAGAAAATGACTTCTTGTATGAATCATAATAGCTAGATCCCCAAGTAAAACCCATGGGTAAAGCATTGAAAATAAAGGGATCTATTTGAGAAAGACTTAGTCTTATCTCTTATTTTGGCTAAAGAAGAAAAGAAAGCCAAAAAACCCAAGTAGGGCAAAGATCAAGTCAAACTTAAAGTTTGATAAGATAAGTCACACCACATTAATGATTAACCAAATATTTAAGTAAGATTAGAGGTGGTGTAATCTAAGCACCTTAGTCCTTGCTCTTATAAATTTGGTACCATTGTATGAAGGGCAGTTATAAGGATGGAAAAGGTGAGAAAGTATAGAGACAAAGTTATGTGGATTGGATGAGGAACCCACTGGTATGGGACGATGGGTACTGAATCCCGTTGAGTACTTTTTCTTGATGGCCAGAAGAAAAAGGGACTCATGATCCAATGGAATACGTCAGGAAGATAATGTCTAGGAATTAACATCTTCTTCAATTCTCCTCTCAAAGGAGTGAAGAATTATTCTAAGAAGATACGAAAGGATCTGATCTATCTCTCATAGAGAGTTAGAAACAAGAAGAGGATCAACTTCTTTGATTTTGATGGTAAACTCCAAAGGATGAAGCTCTAAAAGGTTCAAAAGTATGACTTGTAATTCAAGGAACATAAAAATGATCTTAGACCAAGCTTGAAAGAAAGCTCAGAAAGATCATCTTTTGGATACTTGATAATTCAAGTTAACTAAAGAATAAGAAAGATCTAATTAAGATGTCAACATAGGACATCTTTAATAGATCTAGAATATAAGAGAGAGAACTCTAGAAGGATCAAGAAGACCTTTAAGGTTTGAGATCCAACTAAAAATCCGTAAGGATTAAGCAGTGAAGAAATGATTGGAATAATCTATTTCTACTTATGACCTTAAAGATAACACACTTTTTTACATTATGAGTTCCCATCTTGGGACGTAGTTATAAGATCTTAATCTTTTTGGAAGAACAAGTAAAATAGGTTTCAATCAATTGGAGTCTACAATAGTTGGATTAATCCCTATGGATTATAGTCCCTTAAAGTGGATTCTCAAAACTACGTAAAGTTTTGAAAGAACATTGATCCACTTTTGGTAAGCTATTCAAAATTCTCTCTGAAGATAAAGATGATGTTATATCCTCGTAAAAACTAGATAATCCACCTTTACCATTCTATTGGTTAGGTAGGGATTATATAATGAAATTACCCTCTATTTAGATTTATTAGAGGCGAATTGCAAACAAGAAAATCCACCCATTTCACTAAAAGAGTGTGATTTGGGCAGGGATTATGAAAGATTTATCTTCCTTTCAGAACAAGTTGGATTCTGATTTTAAAGATAAATCTGATAAGGAAAACCTTAAGTAGCATGCATCTATTTTTGCTAGGTCCATGCACATGGTGCAAACCAATGGACCAAGGTAGTGATTTAGCTAAAGACACTTTGTATCCACCTAATTCACATGTTTGAGCTATGGAGGCCTAGATAGCACATGGCTTAAACAAGGAAATAGGCAGGCATATTCTTTTCCAGCCTTTTCATTCTTTCTCTGTTTTGCATTCGACTCAGATCTTCTTTGTATGCAAAAACTAGATGGAACTTTGAAAGATTGGGGCGGGCAATCAGACCACACATGGATTCTCCTCTTTAAAAATTCATTCAGGATAGTAATCACCCTTTTGAATTAAGAGGCAAATTAGAGAGATGAAGGCCATGATCTTTGAGATTGATCATGGAGCACAGGGGGAATACCCCAAGGTATATATCTCCACTCATTTTCGAGGACGGAAATGCTTTTAAGGGGGGGAATGTTGTATAATTACATGGGTCTAGGGGGTAGAACCCTTGGGTTTCTAGGTGTGAAACCCTTTGGATTTATGGTTCATTTACCCCTTTTAGATGGGTCTTGAACCTTAGGGCTAATTCTCTAAGGTTGAGTACCTTAGGCTTGATTGGAAGCTTCTCCTAGCCACTTGGTTTGTACATGAGAGCTTGGAGAGTCTTCTTTTAGAAGCCATGTGATTTCATGTGATTTCCTTAGCTTGGAAACCATGTGAATACCTTAGGGACCCATGTGAAGGAAGGTACACATGTCGTCTTGAGAAGGACTTACCCCCTTGGTCTTGGAGCTATATATTGGAGGGGTTGGTTGGGTGGAAAGACATCTCTCTTCCTAGTGTGTGGCCTTGCTAGTTAGTCTTAGTTCAGTTGTGTGAAGGCTATGGAGCTCTCACACAACAATAGTGCTTCTCCAAAGTATAAAGCACGACTTGTTGCAAAGGGTTTTAAGCAACAACATGGTGTTGATTTCAAGGAAATCTTCTCTCCAGTGGTCAAGATGACTACCCTACGCATGTTGCTTGGATTTGTTGCAATGGAGGACTTAGAGCTAGTCCAAATGGATGTGAAAACTTCTTTCTTGCATGGAGATCTTAGAGATGAGATCTATATGGAACAACTAGAGGATTATGTAGTTCCTGGCAAGGAAAGTCTAGTTTGTAAGCTGAAGAAGAGCTTGTATGGACTTAAATAGTCCCCTAGATAATGTTACCAAAAGTTTGATGTTTTTATGAAGTCTCAAGGCTATTCTCGAAGCAATGAGGATCATTGTCTCTACACAAAGAGATGCTCAAATGGAAGCTTAATATGTTTGATACTTTATGTCAATGATATGTTGATTGCTGGGAAGTCTTACGACTTGTCAATTCTCAAAAGGAAGTTGAGTCAGACATTTGATATGAAGGATTTGGGGGATGCCAAACATATTCTTGGCATGCGCATTACTTGTGATAGGAGTAAAAGTTGTATATACTTGTCTAAAAGTGAGTACATATCCAAAATACTTCACAGGTTCAAAATGCAGGGTGGAAAGGCATTGAATACACCTTTACCCACATATTTGAAATTGAGCAAGGATGATTGCCCCAAATCAGATGAGGAAAAGAGATTCATGACCGAAATTCCCTATCAATTTGTTGTTGGTAGTCTCAAGTAGGTTATGGTAGCTACGAGACGAGACATTGCATTTGTAGTGGGAGTTGTGAGTAGATATAATTCTAATCTTGGCAAGAAACATTGGGAAGTGATCAAGTTGATTTTGAGATATCTGAGTGGCACTAAGGACAAGTGTCTATGCTTAGGTAGAGGGAAAGCATCCATTATTGGTTACACAAATTCTGACTATGTTGATTGTGTAGACAATCGTAAGTCTACATCAGTGTACATCTTTCATTTTGTTGGAGGTGCTATCTCTTGGAGATCTCGTCTTCAAGAATGTATAGTTGTTTCCACCACAGATGTAGAGTATGTTGCAGCAAGTGAGGCATGTAAGGAAGCATTGTGGCTTTCTCGTCTTGCTTGTGATATGGGTTTACCTCACCATGTACCTTGTTTACTTAGTGACAGTCAGAGTGCCATTGCTTTGGCTAAGAATCTGGTCTATCATGCAAAGACCAAGCACATTGAGGTGAGGTATCACTTCATGAGAGATTGCTTAACCACTAAGCACATTATTCTTAAGAAGGTTCACACTCGAGATAATGCTGAAATGCTTTGACTAAAGCTCTACCACATGATAGCTTTCAACACTGTTGCCACTTTATGGGGATTACTTGATTCATGATCTTACACAGTCACTTGTACACTCTGTAACATGCCCATCAGGTGGGAGGTATAGTTTGTATACTTACACTCATGTATTCTTTATCATTCTTTATTTTTTCTCCCATGATTACTTTGACCATATTGGCCTTTAGTGGGAGATTGTTACTGTTAGTGTCCATGTGAAAGGCCAAATAGCCATCGGATAATTCTTTTTATATGTTCTTTAATAAAACATATAGTGTTCTGGTCAGTCACAGACTGTAAGTTCGACCGCATTTGTAAGACCTAAGAAGTGTGTCTTTGTGCTCTCTGTGTACTGTGTTTTCTATGTATTCTGCAGCTTCTATGCGGAGTATCGTGTGCGGCATTAGGAGGTATGTTTTCTACTAGGGCTCTCAATAAGGAGAGTGCACCGTGGTGCATTGCCAACGAAACCCTTCAAAGGCCATCAACCATTTTATGCAGGCAAAGATAGCTCATCGAGAAGAGGAAAACATAACAATTGAGGAAGTGGATGATCAAGGTAAGTGTTCTAACCCTAGACTTCAATGCATGGCAACTTCTTCTCATTCAAGTGCATAAGTGATTAGGATTATGGGGAACATATCCTCGCATAAGGTTAATTTCTTGATTGATTCCCATAGTACAAATTGTTTCCTTTCACTTAACTTGGAAGACGATTTAGGACTGCATATTAAGATGTAGACCAAAAGACCTGTATAGATAGCTAATGGTAGGATACACTATACTCAAGGCTGTATTGAGAATCTTGATTTTATGATAGGTGAACATACATTTTAGATACCTTCCATGTAATTAAAATGAGATGATGTGGGTGTAATCATTGGCATGGAGTGGTTAATTCATAACAATGTTGCCATTTATTACGAAAGTGGAATCCTTACTTTGAAAATAGAGGTAGAGTAACATCGTCTTGTAGGTGAGTGCAATTCAGGTTTTTCTCCTAATTTCTGCTATAAAGTTGATTAGGGGTATTGAATAGGGTTGGGAGAAATACTTGGTTTATGTGAATGACCTTCATGAGAAGAAGAAAGAAGAAAAATACCCGAATATGTGAGAAACCTCTTAGATGATTATGCATATGTATTTCTTGATGATCTATCAGGCATGCCTCCTCCTAGAAAAATTGATCATGCTATAGGCCTCTATCGAGGAAGTGAACTTTATTCTAGAGCACCTTATAGGTTTAATATTGATGAATTGAAAGAGTGGAAGCTCCAACTAGATGATCTACTAAAGCAAGGGTTGATAAGACCTAGTGTTTGAACTTGGGGAGCACTTGTTTTATTTCACAAAAAGGAAGATGGCTCATACAGACTTTGTATTGACTTTAGGGGATTGAACAAGAAAAACATTAAGAACAAGTATCCACTTCCACATATAGATGAATTGTTGAGTCAATTGAGTGGTTTTCTTTCACTTAAGCTGGTAGAGGCTTTAGGATTGCATATTGAGATGCAGACCAGAAAACGTGTACAGATGGCTAATGGTAGGATACACTATACTCCAGGCTATATTGAGAATCTTGATTTTATGTTAGGTGAACATATGTTTTTGGGAACCTTCCATGTAATTGAAATAAGGGAATATGGTTTAATCGTTGGCATGGACTGCCTAATTCATAACAGTGTCTTGAATGGTTGAGAAATTGCGATCCTTACTTTGAAAATAGAGGGGAAGGAACATCATCCTATAAGTGAGTGTAATTCAAGTTTTTCTCCTATTTTTGCTATATAGTTGATTAGGGGTATTCAACAGGGTTGTGAGACATATTTGGCTTATGTGAATGACCTTCATGAGAAGAAGAAAGAAGAAGAAATAATGAATATTTCCGAACATTTAGATGACTATGCATATGTATTTCCTTATGATCTATCGGCCATGCCTCCTCCTAGGAAAATCGGCCGTGCTATAGACAACTATCCAAGAAGTGAACCTTATTCTAGAGCACCTTAAAGGTTCAATATTGATGAATTGAAAGATTGAAATCTAAGTCTATTGAGTGGTGCAACAATATTCACAAAAATTGACTTAAGATCTGGGTATCATCATATTAGAGTAAATTCTATGCACATACCCAAAACTGCTTTTAGGACTCAATATAGTCATTACGAGTTCATAGTTTTGCCTTTTGGATCCACAAATTGTCTTGCCACATTTATGTGTTTCATGAATATCTTAATGTATTTATTTTAGTCTTAATTGACAATATTTTTGTGTATTCTAAAGATTACGATGAACATGCATTGCATCTCAAGAAGACTTTACAGAAACTTGGAGAGAATAAACTATTTGGTTAGATGAGTAAATGTTTTCTTGCAAAGGGGAAGTGAATTATTTGGCGAGAGTTGTTTCTAAGCAAGGTATTCACATAGATTTTGGGAAATTTAAAAGCATTGTTGACTAGCCTACACCCAAATGTGTGAGAGATAGGAGAAGCTTCCTTGGTTTGGCACAATATTATAGGGCATATATTAGAGATTTTTCTCGAATTGCAAATCCTCTTACAAAATCAACAAAGAAAAACAGAGACTTCACATGTAATGATGAGTGTGAAAATGCATTATTGTACATTTTTGTTTTTGTGTGCTAAAAATACTTGAGTTAGGGAAGCCATTTTTGTTGTTAGGGACACTTATTGGTTGGAGTAAAGCCTTAAACATATGTTTACTCAACCTGTACTTAACAATAGACAAAAATGGTGCATCAAATTGCTAAGTGAATTTGATTTTTATATTAAATTCTTAGCAGGAAAAGAAAACAAAGTGGCTGATGCTATGAGTTGTAAACCTTTAATGAAAATCAATTTCTATTTTATACCTTGATTTTGATATTAAAAGTTAATTATAGGAATATTTATATTATGCAACAATCTTGAAATTTTTGTAAAAATCTAGCTTCTATGTTTTGGGGAAAGTTTCATTTGAAAAGTAATGATTTGTATTGTAATTCTCATTTATATATTTCTTCTTAATCTATTTTGAAAGAAAAGATTCTGCATGACTATCATGATGCACATTTCTCTACACACCGTTGTCTTTCTATGACTCATTATAAAGTAAAAGCTTCATATTACTGGTTGCATATGAAATATGACATTAGGAGGTATGTGAAAGAATGTTTGAAATGCCAAGATGTTCACGCTCAATTTAAAAGGAGTCTTGGTATGTCACCGTTAGATGTGCCTGATAAAAAATTGGAACCCATCTCTATAGATTTCATAACAGAATTTTGTGTAACCAGAAGTGGGAATGATACCATCTTTGTTGTGGATCTTCTTAGAAATATTGCATATTTTCTTCCCATGAGGAAAATTGATACAACTATGCATGTTGCTAAACTTTTCATAAAAGAAATTTTTATGTTACATGGTATACCTAAAAGTATAATTTCTAATAGGGATGCAAGGTTTATGTCTAATTTTACGAAAGCAACATTTCAATCCATAGGAACATTTCTTCTATTAAGATGACACCTTTTGAAGCAATGTATGGCTATAATTGTTTGCTACCTTATGCACTTTTTAAGTCACAAAATCAAGTTGAGGTATCCAAACAAATGCTTGAGAACATGGATATGGAGTTGAATAAGGTAAAGAAGATTATTAACGATAGATAGAAACATCAAAAGTTAGATCGTGATCTCAAAAAGAGACCCTTGGAGTTTAGAACAAATGATCTGGTTTTTTTGAAAGTGATCTAAATCAGATCTCATTTTAGGCAAAGATCGTTGATTGTCTCCACATTATGGTAGTCCTTTTAAAATCTTAAAGAAAGATGGTTATGTTGCATATTTATTTGATCTGCCTAACACTTAAGTTTTCCATGTTGGATTACTTAAAAAGTATGTTCTAAATGCTCATCACATTTTGGAGGACAAGTCTAAGTTGAAGAAAGATCCCACTTTTGAGCTTGAACCAGAAGTCATAATGAATAGGAGAATTAGAAATCTTAGCAATCGTGAAATAGTGGAAATTTAGTTAAGTGGTTTGCATATCCTATTGAAGATTCAACATGGGTTGGTTTAGATGAGTTTATGTAACATCATCCTTCTTTCCAACTATAAGGACATAGTTATTCAAAGAGGGGGAGGATTGTTAGATATCAAATTGATTTCCCAAACAAAAAGATGTGTAGGTAATAATGAAAATTTATGTTTGGGATGTTGCGATCATGTCCAAAAAATCATGTAGCAATAAGTTTTTACATTCTCTCTCTAGAATGTTGTCGCATGAAATTTGTGTGTTAAATTTGAGCATGAAGATGAAGGAACTAGAAAAAGTGTTGTATGAGAGTAAGGTAGAGTACTCTTAGTAGAAAAATTTTATCTGATTGATTTTTTTGTAATTCTTCTATTTAATGTCTCATTTGGTTGCATGAAGATAGGTTAATGAAGAGATTTTTCATCTTTTTCATCTCTCTAGAATTTTCAATTTTGCAGAGCTCAAAAGTGATATTTGGAAGCATATTTGAATCTAAGGCATCTCTAATTACACTCTTGTACACATCCAAGAACTAAAGATCTATGTGTTTCACAAGCTTATGCTAATTCCTCACCATTTGTGAGTCACAAGGCTTGGAAAAGTGCAGTTTTTAGGTATTTCAAAAAAACTTTAAAAAAAAAAAGAGAAGCCTTGCTTCATCTTATTCATGTTCACAGATTTAGAAAAGGCACATTGGTATGTGGGTTATTTCAGGTGATTGTCAAGTGTGTGAGTGTGTTGCAAGGATTTCCTCTATTTTTGTAGGTACAATTCTAGAGGTGGACATGAAAAGTAGATGCATTGGCGGTCTAGAAGTCTCGCATGATACATGCAAAAAGACGCTATCTTGGAGCATGCAAATTCTAGGAGCTCGTGTCTAGGAAGGTTTGATTTTTCATGCATTAGTGGAAAAAGAAGGTGGAGATCCAAAAGACAAAGACTGCGAGCTAGGGAATGATGATGCTTGTGCATTGATTACAATCATTTTGTTCTTATGGGATTGAGATTGGGATTGGGATCCGGATTGAGATTGGGATTCGGATTGGGATAGAGATTGCGATTGTGATTATGATTGGGATTGAGATAAGCTAGGGGTGGTCAGGTAAATGAGGCTTCACATTGAAGCTATTTGATAGATTTTGTAATGCGGATCAAAATTGCTTGAAAATCTACAAATAGATTCATAAAGTTCTATCTCTCTCTTCTTGTTCTGCACATACTCTGTTTGTCTTCCTTATATCTTATTGTGTCGAATTCTATTATTCTGTGTGGGATTATGATTGAAGATTAAGAGACTTGTTACAAGTGGTATCAGAGCAGATTTGGATTCTCGGCCAAGATGCAAGGTTTGAAGAGGAAGATAGAAGAGCACGAGGCGCTTATCCATAGACTAAATGCAGAATTGCATAAAGAAAGATCCAACAAACAAAAAGAGGGTACTCAAAATGCTTTCATGGACCTCAATGATTAAGGTGGTAAGGATGCAGGCACATCCAATGCACGTGGAGCTAGATGAC
Source organism: Ceratopteris richardii (assembly GCA_020310875.1). Classification (NCBI taxonomy): domain Eukaryota; kingdom Viridiplantae; phylum Streptophyta; class Polypodiopsida; order Polypodiales; family Pteridaceae; genus Ceratopteris; species Ceratopteris richardii. Next base: position 112,755,502 of record CM035426.1, on the reverse strand, counting down.
AATGTGAACGTCAAGATGATGATGACGTGGACAAATCTGCACTTAAGCAAGTGTTTAAAGCAGCAAAATTTTAAATGAATTTGATGATCAAAAGAAAATTTGAGAGGATCTTGAAGCATGGAACCAAGACCTTGAAGATTTCTTTGATATGCACATGTGTAGTGAGGTATCAAAAGCAAAGGTGCCAATTCTGCATCTACGATGAGTCACCCAACTGTGGTGGAAATACTTTTAGAAATCAAACCATGATCAACATTTGATGTATGCAATCCAATCTATGCATGTACATACAGAACATGCCATAACATAAAGTAAAATGCTTGAAACATAAAGCATACGTCCCTGAATGATTTGATATTGGA
>CM035426.1:112747640-112750140 GCA_020310875.1 Ceratopteris richardii | reverse complement strand
TCAGAGAGAGATATCTGGTGGTTAGGTGCTATAGAAGTTCCCAAAGAAACAAATAATGTTATTTCATGGATTTTTCGTAGGACTCCGTGGATTACGGAAGTAATCTCTTCTCAAATACATGGGCAAAAGCTTTTTGTAGATGATATAGGTGATTTTGAGGTAGAATGGCATTTGGGTGGAGACCTTAAGAGTATAAATGCATGTTAGGTTGTAAACAAGGAGCATCTTCTCTCTATCCTTGCCCATATTGTACACAAGGTTATAAAGGATCTAAGAGACAGTCTAAACATGCAAGGGCATTGACGAGAGTTGATGACTCTGAAGAAATTGATGAAACAAACTCATCGAATCACAGGGAAAGGGAGATATCACTTTTGAGGTGTCCAATGTTACAAGAAACGACTCGTGATAAAATAAGCAATGATTGGAACCCCATTATCCTGTTTCCATTAGTCAATGTTAACTTTTGTACTTTGCATGCATTCATGAGGATCTTTGATAGGCTTTTGAAGCTCCATGTTGAATATGCATTTGCAATGAAACCACTAGAGAGGTCTACAATAGCAATCCAAAAAATAGAAGATCTTTTGAATTCTATAGGTTGTCATGGTGGCCACGTATCTTTAGTTGGTAAGAAGTATGGTGAGTCTCAAGAGATTTTACAACAAGTTTCAATGACTGGGAAGAAGGCACGACGTTTCTTTAAAAGAGATGTGAATAGTCAAGATGATGGGAAATGGGAGCTTTGGAAGGACCTCTGTTCAATTACAACAGACAATGATAGTCAGGTTGATCTCATTAACAAGCAAAAGAAGGTTTGGTCATCGTTCGATCAATTGTTAGATTTGATGTGTTTGGTTTCCACTAATGCTTCACAACGAGAATTATTCCAAGTGACTTTGAAGGAGTTTACACAGTCATTCATCTTATCTTGGGGAGAAAGCAACATTACACATTACATAGTAAGTTTCGCTTACATTTTTTTATTTGGTCTTAAACACTATGTGTATATCTTATTGACCAGATCATAGCATATTCTTTTTGCACATGGAGCATATTTTATGAATTGATATGGGTCACTGGACATTTTTAGTACACAAGGAATGGAGAAGTCACATTACAGGGCTAGAGGTGTTTACTTTAAAAACACTCGTCATGGGGGTGGTCTACTCCAATCAAACTATTTAGAAGAAATGTTCAATTGGTTTTTTCGTGCGACATTTGCTAGAAAATATGTAATGGAAAAGGCATGTGAGTCACGAATAGCAAAGATTACACGAAAGCTACAACATAATATTGCAAGAGAGAAGTGGATGTCATCGTCAGGACCCATACATCATGCCCAATGGCATGCACAAAGAGTCCGCGAGGGTTCTGCTTGGAAATAGTTTCCAAACTCTTAAAATGCATTATTCTTTTCAAGATTTTTATAACCCCTTTCACTTCAAATCAAATTCTATTGTTTTTGTGAATATACTTTTAATGTCTTAAAACTAATTTTTATCCATTTAAATGTGAACAGGACAATTCTTAAGTGAAAGCCTATAAATAGAGGTATCCTTCCTCATTTTACCACTTTACAACCTAAGAGAATGGCACACACAAAGCAGACTGCTATGAAGGATCATGTCGTCTACCCTAGCCATGTGCAAGGTACTTAGCGCCCAACATGGATGACACCCCACAAGAAGCATCGAACCACAAGCCACTCTTCAAGACGAAACTCGGGTGCAGGGACACAGTCCGGTAGCATTGCATCACGGGGGGATGAAGCTTCACCAGAGAGAGATGTATCCCAAGAAATAAATGATTCCCCTTCCGCATCTGATGATGAGCCCCCAATTAGGACACCAATCAAGGCAAGGCCCAGGTATATTACCACTCAAGTGCTACACCCTGAGTCAATGTAGAAAACTCTTTGGTCTTCACTTTGTCTTTCACAAGTTGCACTCAGGATTAAAGTTGATTCCTGCTTCTGATTTGAAGCATAATTGTAGTAGGTATTTTTGTAGGATTGACTTTGGAATCCTCTACCTGCATTTCTTCCAAAGTAGCCCCTACTACCTCTACCTTTGAAATTACCTCTTGTGTTTCTTCCACCTCTTCCTCTTGAATTAAAGTTCTGACTTTATCCTCCATTATTGTGATTATTATGCCAACAATCATGAGCTAAATGATTTGTCTTACCACAAATCCAACAAGCTTTGGCTCCATCTTTATTGCTTCTGCCTCTTCCTCTACCTTTGCCACCTCCTCCTCTCTTCGGAAGTTGGCTTGGCTAGTTGTACCTTCTTCTTCATTTACTTGTTGCTTGCCTTTGCTATTCTTCTTCTTATCCTTTGAATACATTGCTTGACCTGCACTCTTATCACCATCACGTTTGACATCCTGCTCAAAAGTAAGCATGTGTCCTAGCAATTAATTTAAATCAGGAGTAAAATGATCTAGTGATAATTCAGTAGATAATATGAATGGCTTCCATTTCTCATCTCCTCTCAAA